>JAODFY010094633.1:0-11735 GCA_027580055.1 Paracaudina chilensis | reverse complement strand
TACTGCTAAAATGATCACTGCTGTGCTAAAAGACATTATGGTAATAGTACGAACACAGTAGCGCCGGGGTGCTAAAAACACTCTTATGCTAAAAGGGCCATGCTGTGGAACTAAAAAGAACACCTTGTGCTAAACGAGGATTATGGTGCTAAAACGAGGTTTATGGTGCTAAAAGAGCAGAACTATCTGTATTGTATATATGTATTGTAATAGTGTGAAGGTTAACGACGTATAAAAAACTTATACCATCAGACCATATCAGCAGCGACCCCAATGCAAGTGGTAGGCAACCTTTTCGCGATGAACACAATGAAAATCACAGACAAACTGCCACGACCCAAGAAGTCCTACCCCTTCTTCAAAACATTAACGCCTGAAAATGTCTAGAAAGCTAAAAAAAAAAAAAAAAAACGTGGAAGGTAGGCATTTTACGCGTGGTGCCGCTGTATACTTGCGCGCGAGGTAATTTCTATATTGGCTCGTTCCGGGCGGAGCCGCGTGTCCCCTTCCCCAACCCAAAGGAGGACCTCAGTTGCACTGTTGCAGGGTCGAAATATACCGTAGGTTAGGGGATATATCCTGTTCAAGCCCCTTTATGGGGCTCCTTCAGGAAACTGGCTATATGGAGAGCAATAAAAAGGATTAGCATAACATTGTGGACGAATTTTGGAAATTAGCGGAGAAATTGTTGCAAGTGATAATGTAGAAGAATCGGTCTAATAAAAGTAATATAAATGTGGATAAGAGTTTTTGTAGTGTTTTTGTATAGTGTAACTAGCAAGATGTTTGAGCGCCATTAGACGACCCCAGGCTTTGCCACAAACTGGTCGTAGAGCTAAGCTTCTTAACTATAACCTTCCCATCAATCTCATTAGGCTTCTATCCTCTTACTTACAAGATAGATCCATACAAATTTCCCATAATAATATTTTTTCCAACAACATTATTTTGGAGGCCGGCACCCCTCAATGCTCTGTTCTTAGTCCTCTCCTTTACACCATCTATGTAAATGACCTTCCTACACCAAAAAATCTGACACTCTGGACACTTGCGTTAGTGGGCTCAATAACCTTTTAAACTGGCAAAATTGGCTACGTCCTGATTGCACTCGCGTACAGTTGATTTGTCGTCTTGACAAATCGTACGTGGATTATCATACTGAGGTATGCATTTTGCACCGAACAGGAAGCCTCCTCCAATGTCCTTTTTTAAGGGCGTGAATGGAATCCCCAGAAATCTAACTCCAACCTCGCGGATGCTAACCAATAGGCCAGGCAGTGGCATATGTTCACATGACAGCATGTAGTATCGTCACCGGGTTGGGGGGGGGGCGGCTGGGTGACACCCCCATGTATTTTGGGTTTGTTGGTTAAAAAGTTGACTAATATTTTCTGATCATTTTCTATCATCTCCCCCTCTAAAACGCTGTGACCCCTCACTCTCCTCCCTGTGCAACCTGTTTCGCAAAGTCTGTCAACGCCATTGACTGCATGACGTCAAGATTCTCTCTCAAGCAAAATAATGCAACTGCCACACGCCAGCCCCGAAGCCAGGTTAAGTATCCAAGGTGTGTGTAACATTTGTAATTGCTTGTTCCTCAAAACATTCTAGGGGAGAGATTTTTCCTATTGGGTGCCGCCTAGCACATACAGCATAACATCATCTTGTATCCTACGTTGACTTTAATGCATGCTATTGTTAACTGCATGGATATCACGATAGATAAATACATAACATTTAATGGCATAATGGCTAGCGAACCATACCCTCAACTTTACTGTGAATTAGCCCTACTTCAAGTGTTTTTATCGGATTAGTTTTTATAAATCTTCCCCGTAATGACAAGTATAACTTAAAGCAATATTCAGGGTTTGAGGCCTGAGAATTACTCTTTTTTCATCAAAAGGAGATTTCATCTTGTTTGTTATCATAAAAAAGACTCCCTGGGTCTTTCACATCGTAAATCACCCTATTTGCGAATAAATTAGGTCAAAGCTTTATGAGTGTTGCATTTTGTCGCCGAACTTTTTCGCACTGGTAGACTTAGGCAGTGTAAAGGACTACACTTATCCCGTCACTTAACATTAGATTGTGGCATTAGATTGGCACCGTTCTAGACGGTGGGCGGCTGTCTCTGCGGGAAGGACCCGCGCGCGAGAACCGCTCGGCCAAACGATGCCTCTGCGGCTAGCGTATCCGAGAGGTAGCAGGCGACGAAGGTGGAGGGGGTCTGCCCGGAGGATGTCCGGTATGGAGACCCCTGCGAACAGGGCCTTCGATGCCGCCTGCCCTCGGACGCCGTGTGCCCGCGATCTTTGTTCGGTATGCGGCGTGATTACCTCGGTCAGCCAGCGCGAGATGGTATCCCTCGACGCCGCCCGAGGCGCTGGCGGAGGAGGACAAAAAGCCGAGAGGAGGCTCTGATCGGCTTCGTCCTCTTGAGGTACCATCTCAGCGCCCTGACCGGGCACCATAATTTATCCTCGGTCACGGAGGACGCCGAGCCGATATCGGGGATGAAAATGTCCCCGGTACGAACTCAAGGGTCTGGTTCTTAGGAAGGAACTTGGGGTCGGGGACCAACCTTCAAAAAGGAAGAGACCTGCTTTAGAGTCGCGCTACCAGGAGTAGTTTTGCGCTATGAGCACCACTTACGGAATCGTGATAACCTGGAATCATAAGTTCTGTAAGTGGCTGGTCTCCTTGAACCGTCCGCCAGGGTGGCAACGTCTGCAGAACCTCCCTTTGTTTGGATAGCACTCCGGACAGTCTCCATGCAGTTAAGCGCAGTTCCTGCACTCTGGGGTGTAGCACCCGGCCCTTGTCCTGTGACACCAGGTCCCGTCTGCACGCACGGGAGGACAAGCGGGCAGTCCACCACCAGGTGGCGGAGGAGAGGGAACCAAGGCTGGCGTGGCCAGAGGGGCGCGATCAACAGGCTAGTTCCCACTCTCCCTGACTCACCCGGCCTCTCGACAACGCATCCGCCAGCGTGTTCGCCTTCCCCGCCATGTGGGAGGACCTGAGGGCGATGTCGTGCCGGTGGCACAGC
This sequence comes from Paracaudina chilensis, assembly GCA_027580055.1. Classification (NCBI taxonomy): domain Eukaryota; kingdom Metazoa; phylum Echinodermata; class Holothuroidea; order Molpadida; family Caudinidae; genus Paracaudina; species Paracaudina chilensis. Next base: position 8,683 of record JAODFY010094633.1, on the reverse strand, counting down.
ATCCACAGGGACCACGCTAGGCGACACAGGTTCGGGGAGTGTTTTCCCCTCTGCCTGGTGATGTAGGCGACTGTTGTCCTGTTGTCTGAGAAAACCGTGAAGCACGTGCCCCTCGCCAGGTCCGTCAAGGAGTTGACGGCCCGGAACACTGCCTCGAGCTCCAGCACATTGATGTGCGAACTCGCCTCCACTGTCGTCCAGGTTCCTGATAGGGTTCTGCTGTTGCAGAAGGCGCCCCAGCCTGTTAAGGAGGCGTCGGTCGAAACCGCCAGCTGGGGGCGCGACACCCCGAACTCGACCCTTCGGTCAAGTTCGGTCGGGATTCCCACCACCTCAGATGTGGACGCACCTCGTCCGTGAGGGGGATTGGGGTTTTAAGGTTCCTGGACGACGGCCGGAAGTAGGCTAGGGTGTGCAACTGCAAGGGGCGCATGTGTAGCCTGCAGAGGGGGACGATGCCGATCATACCATCAGCCCGAGCACGTAGCCATAACCTTGCTGGGCTTGAGGGCGTGGCCTCCGATAGTGAGAAGACTCTCTCGTCGGAGGGGCGAATCCGGCCGAGTTGCAGATCGAGCATCGCCCCTAGGAAGACAAGCGACTGTGTAGGGGTGGGCGCGACTTCTCCCAGTTTATCACCCAGCCCAACGACTGTAGGAGGGTGATAGTCTCCTCCGTGTTCGCCTGCGCCTGGCTCTGTGAATCCCCCAGGATTAGCCAGTCGTCTATGTAGGCCAACTACACCATGCCTCTCTTTCGTAACTCGGCTATCACAGCCCTGGCGACCCGCGTGAACACGCGTCGGGCGGTGGACAGGCCGAACGGTAGGGAGGTGATCTTGAAGTCCACTCCCTCGTACCGGAAAGCGAGGAAACGTTGGTGAAAAGGAGCAATGGGGATGTGAAGATACGCGTCCTTGAGGTCTATAGTAGACGCCCACATTCCCCGCCTGAGGGCGGGGTGACCACGGCCAGGTTTCCATCCGGAAGTGTCGTGGTCTTATGTGGGCGGAGTTCAGAGGGCGCAGGTTGAGGACGGGCGCCATGCGCCCCCCTTCTTTGGCGCTAGGAAAAAGGACGACCTGAATAGGTGGCCTTCGAACCCGGTTGTCCGAGCGATTCCCCCCTTCTGCAAGAGGGCATGGATTTCTTTCTCTAGCGCCAGCCTTTGTCCTGGGTCCGCCGGAGTGTGTGTTGCCCTGCCTTCGCCGGACATGGGTGGGGGTGACGTGAAATCTATCTTGTGACCGGCCGTCACTACGTCTAACACCCACCTGTCCGGGATCGATGGCCGCCCAGGCGTCTCTGAACTTTCTCAATCCCCCCCCCCCCCCACCGTGAGAGGCACAGTGGGGTGGGCACCCCTAGAGACCCGGCGGCGGGGGAGGTCTGAAGGGTTCGAGCTGGTACAGCGGCACCGGCGCCCCTCTTACCTTCTTACTCCTGGTCGAAGGACGCGCAGGACCCACAGGGGCTCGCGCGGGAGCACCCGCGGCACGAGGGGCAGAGGTCCGCGCCAGAGCGGGCCAGGCCACACGATACACACCGAAAATGGAACGGGTCGAGGCCAAGACGGATCGAGGTCAGGTCAGGAAAGGTAGAAGGGATATGGCTTGGCCTGAGTAAGCCATAAGAAAAAAAACGAGAGGAGACAGGTTTACGTTGTACTTTTCTCTCTCTTTTTTTTTTTTTTATCTCTAGAGTCGTCCGTGGACACCACCCCGGCTCTAGAGAGGGTGCAAACGCAAAATAGGCTAGGCCACAACGTTGCAGGAGGCGACGGCCTAAAAAGTAGGGAAGGCCTAAGGGGAGGGTCTAAGCTATAGCCTCCCTATGGGAGTCTACGTTAGGCTAACAGAGGCCTGCCTATGTAACGGCAAGCCCTCGGCCCGAAATCGTAATAAAATTGATACTTATGAGCTCTGTTACGATCCCGGGACGACAGGAAAATAAAACAAAATTTAAAAAAATCCACGTGTGTGAAAGATCGCGTATATATATAAGTGGCCTGCAAGTATTGGACCCTTTGCTAAGATAATGTTATCTATATAAATATCATTGTCATATACCCCCCTAAGCAAGAAAGTCGCTGCCCAATACTTAAAAACAACTGAGCAGGCCTCTCTATTAGGTTTCGGGATGTACTGTAGTAAACTACAGTATTGTGGGAGTACATACCGGTAGTACGTAGTTTATATACTTTATCTATAATATATTACTTTGTAAAGGTACTGGCGGACAGATATTGAGGGCGCCAAAACTGGAAAATTAGCTGGCAAGACTGTCGCGATAAAGGACAACATTCCGGTGGCCGGAGTACCAATGATGAACGGGTGCACCATCATGGAAGGGTACGTTCCAGAGTTTGACGCCACCGTGGTGACCCGTACCCTTGATGCAGGTAAGTTACATTATAGCTCACTTAAATCCGCGGCACATTGTTGTTTGGTTAAGATTCCCTATCGTGTTCCTATGTGACTACTCCGTTTGTTGTTGCAGTTGACGAACTTGGTGAAGTTGTCGGCTGAGGTTCGCTGAACTATCTTACAATAAAGTTCTTTTCAAAACAAAACAGACCGTCTATTAAAACTATAAAGCACAATCCAAATCAAATTGTATCTAAAAAATTGTGCAGAAAAATAGTACAGAGAAATTTCTATTGAAATCGTTTTGCAAAGCAGATAACTTCTAGAACTTGTTTGATGTTAAATTCGATGGTGGAAAATACGCCCATAGCTCTGCGATGAAAAGGAAGGGACCCTTTTTTATCGTCTGTCCGTTTCGGAACGAAAAGATTTTTTTAATTTCACCATGCTGAATGCAAATGGAAACTATGTCTGTGTGACACCTTGCTTGTAAACATGATAAGTCGATCATATCTGGTCAGGTGAAGTTTATTACTTTCATACGTTTTATTTGTTTGCAATACTGTGTACATATATTTTAATTATATTTTATTATTCCATATTATTTTTGGGTTAACAGAGGTACAATGTAAAAAAAAACAGTTTAAGCACGTTAAGTGAATCGAGTTATTGACAAATAATAGAAGAAAACATTAAAGGGTGCAATTTCCAGCACAGGCTGATAGCCTTTGTGGTTGTTGAAATATCGACGTTTGTAATCAGTTCATATTTTTACTTGAATTCAGCATCTGCCAATGCACATTACATCCAGACTTAATTAGTTATCTTTTCTGGAAATATATTATTATTATTATTCAATAGAATAGTATAATTTGTCGAGCAACAACTACTGTACAGTCTACTGTTTTTTATTTTAAATATTACAAAGCTCAAGTGAACCGATTACATCACAAATATTGCCAGATCCTTAAAATTAAAACTTATATATTAGATATGATTCATAAAGATTCATAACTTTTAACAAAACTTACCGATATTCTTCACAAAGACGGACTGATCTTGTTAATGATCGAACTTTAGTTGCCAACCAGTTGAACAACGATTTGAATTCTATCTTTGACTGGGGTGCTTTTAATCTGGTTACATTCAACCAATCGAAAACCCAGAATTTGCTTATTTCTCGTCGGCGGGATTCTGATGTGTATTCTCTTTATTGCTAAAAAAAATTCTCCCCCAATCTGCTTCTTTCGATATCCTTGGTATGGAAGTTTCTAATAATCTATCTTGGAACTCGCACATTAAGACTATTGAGTCGAACGCTTCCAAAAAGTTGGGATTTTTATTTCGTGCCAGGAAGTACTTTACAAGGCTGAAATTCGTTCCTTGTAGTATGGTACGGTAAACTTAATTCAATCCAGCATAGGAAATTACATGCTTGCAGATAAAAAACATTAAAGAGTAATAACAGTAAAACATTTGAAACATTGAAAGACAGTAAGCAGGGTAAGAAAATACGTAAGACATAAAACATGGCAAGACAGAATATGGCAAGAAGAATAATTAACAATTGCTGTAAAACATGAAAACAGTTGAAACATTGATAGCCAGTAAGCAGAGAGGAAGATACGTAAGACCAAAAAAAATAAGAATATTGCAAGAATAATAATTAACGATTGCACGACGAGTTAAAAAAACTGGAGTATGGTTGCCACATTTGGGGTGTTGCTTAGCCTCCATCCCTTAACGTCCTTGACTGATTCAGAGAAAGGCCATTCATCTTATCAATGATGACCCTCTCTTTGCCACCCTTCATCTCAGCGTAGGTCTGTGTCCTCCCTCTGTCTCCTTTAACCCTTTACCGCACCTCCGTACTGGTTCACGCGGGCCTCGAAACTGCGAGTAGCTACCAGAAATCGCGGCGGCGTGAAGCGATGCTCAGTGGAGCGCATCGTGACGTCAGGAGCTGTCTTCAACATTTATGTACGTTTATGGGTCGTTCACGACCACAAATGCTGAACAGGGTTAACGTTACTTTCACGGCCATTGCTCCTCAGAACTTCGGGATGGTGTTCCTCCGTTGCATGAGGTAACTCGCGCTACTCGTTCTTTTTCCTCTGGTCTTTCCGGTTGCGTCACCCACGGCATCGCACGGGAAACTATGCTCGCTCATTCTTTCCTCGCACTTCGAGAGCCTGGAATATGCTTCCTCGGCATGTATTTCTACCTACCTTCAATCTCCAGCTGTCCAAAAGTAGAATTAACCAGCTGGATCTTTCTTCCTATTAGTCTGTTGTGCGTGGGGGTTGCCTTACACTGTGAGGTAATTATGGGTTCGCCCGTCCCCATGTCACATTGTTAAAAACAAAGACGAATAATGTATATACCACTTAGTATGTGATATCTACACGGTAAGTCTAGTTGTGCGAAGTTGTGCTAAATGCAACACTCATACATTTATTTCTTCGCAAATAGGACGATTTACGATGCGAAAGATCCAGGAAGTCTTTTCATCATAACTTAAAAGGGAAACGAATGGTAAAATCTCTTGGTGAAAGAAGGACAATTCTCAGGGCTCAAACCCTGTTTATTGCTTTAAATTTGTTTAAAATATTAACAATTATATCTCAACAACCAAAGTTGTTATTACAATTGTCAACGTCCTGTTTTACTGGACTTTTCTTCTAGATTCCTTTTCACCAACAATAACCATTGTTTGTTCTAATTATATTTGTTTATAGGAGGTCGCATAATTGGCAAGTCTATATGTGAGAGCTTATGTCTTTCGGGCCATAGTTTCACCTGCAACAAAGGTCCTGTCCGAAACTTTCACAACCCTCGCCATAGTGCTGGGGGGTCCAGTGGAGGCAGTGCAACTTTGGTGAGTAGCCTATATTGTTTAACCACTTATTCCCTGGCTTGGATAAGGCCACGGCTATATATAATGTTGGGCTGAAGATTTAATAAAAAAGTCCGAGAAACCCAATCGGAGCGGTACACAGGTGAGAGACTTTGGCCGACGGGTACCCACGAGAAATTGGTCGACACTTACTGGTCGGATAGAGCATCTCTCCCGCTTCCATTTACGCCGAATATGGCATGCCTATAATGCCAAATATGACATGCCTAAGTTTTCAAATATTCCGTTGTGCTGCCAATTTTATGTCAAAAGCTAGTTCATAGCTAATTGCAAGGGACACGGTGCACAATATATAAACAAATTTTGACAACAAATATGGCGTCGGAAAATGCTTCGGTTCATGATGTTATAGGTAGAACGCTGCTCGTTTGGAAAACAACAAATACACTGCATATATGATATGGCCTCCTTGAAACATAATGCGACGAGACGTTAATTTTGCTCCCAGAACAGCAGACAAAATCAGACGAAAAATGTTATAGCATCCATTATTCTAGACACATTAATAAGGCATATTTTTTTTTAAAAAGTATTTAACTCAACCGTCCACGTTGCCATTACTTCTTCCACCCTTCATTTGCAACCTTCTTCACACCCATCCTGTCACTAATACCATCTCCCACCTACACATTCCTTATCCCACCCCATCTATAATCTAACTTCTCAGTTCCACCTCACATTCCAACGACACTAAAATCAATGATGGGTTTTTAGTCAGAGACACCCAACAATCGCCGTTACTTGGGGAGAAATTAACCACCACATGGATGGTTTGGCAATAAGGTCAAGTTAACACAGTTAGTACCAATAACGGACAAATTGGCTAAATGGTCGTGAACCTCCACCTAGTATAGACCCAAACCACCTAAATATATTCTCTTTTCCTTAACAGGTCGCAGCTGGTGAAGTTGACTTGGCTATTGGTGGTGACCAAGGCGGGTCAGTTCGCCTTCCCGCCTGCTGGTGTGGCGTTGTGGGAATGAAGCCAACATTTGGATTGGTTCCGTACACCGGTGCAATGTCCATCGAACCATCACTCGACCATCTTGGCCCGATGGCTAAAACGGTGTACGACTGTGCCTTGTTTCTGGAGGTAAAAAGGGAGAGTAGCACATTGCAAATAAATGTTAATACAGCAATGTTAATACTCTTGATGATGACGAAGCAATACGATTAGACTGCATGATCTTCATTATAAACATGGAATGACATTGTCTTTATTCTGCTAAATTAAAATTAACTTGAGCCTTCCCACATATACTTATCAAACATGGAATCAGGGAGTTAAATGTCATCTGCTAATTATACCAGCTAGTCATGAAAAGAAGAAAGAAACATAGCAATTAGTCGTCGTGATATTCAAGCAATTTCTTTTCCCTAGGTATTGGCTGGTTATGACGGAGGACTGGATGGTCGTCAACCATCTAACATTGCTGTGCCAGAATACTCAAAAGAGGTAGACATTCTAGTGGTACTTTTTAATAATTAAGAGTGATTACCTGACTACCATGCTAGACAATGCTAGCTGTGAGCCCTTCTGGCAAGAGCCTGTTGCTTGGACATGATAGTGGTCTTTTAAATGTTGTTTGTTACTGTAGTTGATATCCTGCCTTACGTCACTTACGCAGAATAAAAAAACAAATTGGAAGTGATGGTGGACATTAGTCAGTCACAGTGTACAGGCGAATATGTTTTGGTAATTTTCCGCATCATTAATATTAATTATATTTGAAAAATGAACATTAGAACCAACTGCATTAAAACGACTGTTTCAGTCGGATATAGGTAGGTTGTACGACTTTTGTGTTGGTCACAAATGCATGCATTAGCTGTAACGATGTTGACTAGGGAGAAATTGTGGGGATCCTGATTATTTATTTACATGATAATTCTGATTTTATGATAGTATCGATAATTGGAGCATATTCTCATAACCTTGCAAGATTATATTATGGGCTTTTACTAAACATGGTTACTTGTGTAGGCATATTCCTGCTCTTACATGAATGGTACAATATTTGGGGTGGGATGTGGTTGGGGGAGGTAATGCTCAAAAGAAAAATGATTTCTTTTATTTTTTTTCATGTACAGCTTCAAGTAGAGAATCTGAATGGCATAAAGATTGGATTGGTCAAAGAAGGATTTGGCCAAGGTCACTCTGACCCAAAAGTAGACCAGATGGCCAAAGATACAATCAGCAAGCTGTCAAAGGCCGGAGTAGTCGTTGAGGAAGTGTCTATTCCCTTACATGCCAAATGTATGTTACTCACTGCGCAATAATCAGAATAGTGGTGGTCTGGGGTGGGACTGGGATGATGCTTAGCTGGTAGTTGTAGTGAGGGTTGTCGGAATCCGAGAGAACTCGAGAACAAATTGAAGTTAAATTTACACATCATTGATACACGTGGATGACAAAGGTGATTGAAATGGTTGTAAGTGGGATCGACATCTAGGTGTCTATATCAAGCACTGGTATTGGGGGCTTATCAAACTTAAAAGGTAGAAAAGGCATGATTGCTTTATCTGTGTATATATATGTTATAGCCAAATACAATTTTTGTTTGCAGCCATGTGATATGAGTAGAGATGGGATATGGAGGTTTGAAAATGAATGTGGTTGTGGGTGGTGGTGGTGCAGCATCACATGCTAAGTGGATTATGCAGTGATGGTGCAATACTTTATGGCTGTGGTGCACTAGAATAGGCAGAGTGTCCCTAACGACTGTTGTTTGCATTATGGGTAATAAATGTAGGCATAGGGTGTAAGTGCAGATTTTATTTGGAGTGGTGTAGTATATGAGTATAGTGTTATTGTTGGTTGTGGTGCAGTACATGGGTGGCGTGGAGCTCTCGGTGGGGTGCATGCAGTATATGAGTTGAGTAGAGCTATGGATCATTATGGTTATATAGTTAATGGGCTGAGTGGGGCTGTTGTGTAGTAATGTAGGTGGTACAGTAGATGGGTGGGAGCTATTGCTTGTTGGTGAGTAGATGGGCTGAGTGGAGATGGGATGATGGCTGTATAGTAGATGGGCTGAGTGGAGCTGTTGGGTGGTAATGTAGGTGTTAGAGTAGTTGGGTGGGAGCTATTGATTGTTGGTGAGTAGATAGGCTGAGTGGAGCTATTGGATGATGGTTGTATAATAGAATGGCTGAGTGGAGCTGTTGGGTGGTAATGTAGGTGGTTAAGGAGATGGGTTGGAGCTATTGAGTGGTGGTGTAGTAGACGGTTTATTGGAGCTATTGATAGGTGGTGCAGTAGATGGCTTAAAGGGAACTATTGAATGGTAGAGCAGTAGATTCGTGGTGTGTACAGTTCATGATTGAAATGAGGCTATGGGATGGTGGTACACTGGATTGGTTGAGTGGAGCCTCACGCAATGAAGACTAACTATTAGGGT
>JAODFY010094522.1:0-11735 GCA_027580055.1 Paracaudina chilensis | reverse complement strand
GAAATCTACGATTATGTGCCACATTCTAATATAATGTACGATAGGAGCTATAAGTTATCGATAATGTGCCACATGAAATCTATCATAATGTACCAAACATAATGTGTAACAGGATACATCTACGATAATGAGTTACATGTCTGGTTATATGTGATAATGTGTTACAGGATACATCTATGATAATGAGTTACATGTCTGGTTATATGTGATAATGTGTCACAGGATACATCTACGATAATGAGTTACAAGTCTGATTATATGTGATAATGTGTTACTGGTCTGGTTATATGTGATAATGTGCCACAGGATACATCTATGATAATGAGTTACAGGTCTGGTTATATGTGATAATGTGCCACAGGATATCTATGATAACGAGTTACAAGTTATATGTGATAATCTGTTACAGATAATCTACGATAATGGATTGCATGTCTTGTTATCTATGAAAGTTTGCCACAAATATTCTACCATAAAGAGTAATCTGCAACACAATACTTTATAAGGCATATATAAAACACGTTGTTTGTTGAAAGCTTGCTTGGTCTCCAGTAAAACATATTATTCTCTTAATAGTACCTAAGAATTTAAATTCTATAAAATTACACTTTTTGTTTAGTAACCATACAATATAACATTGATTTTGCTATACACTTTGCTCCCCCTAACAATTTAACACCAATTATTAGGGTGCAGAGCGGCAAAGAATGTAAAGCAATAACCATTCTGGTTTATTTTTAACGATTTTATCATCATTATATCACTTCATAATGCATATAAATGTGACGAGGTTGAAAGAATTATAATTTGCCAACCAAAATTACGGATATTCTTCAAAAAGACGAATGATGTGTCCACCGCTTCAGCAGTGGCGTTGCCATCAATTAAGTGACGGGGGTCTTTTTAAGTGATCGGCGTCCCGGGATAGGGAGGGGGGGGGTTGCAAACAGATCGCAGGAAACCGAAGCAAACCTTTTTTATTTCTTTGCAACTGTAATTATATATTTTTTTTATTTATTAGCAGCTATAGGGTTTATGTCAGGGGTTCCCAAATGGCCCACCAAAAATACCAAATTGGAAAAGATTCGCCAAACAGAAAAAGTGACGGAAGGGTTAACGCGGTTCAGCAAGTTCATCACAAAAAAAACATAAATACTTATCACTTTACTAAAACAACTTTGCCACTTCTTATCCGACTATTGTTCCAGACGAAATCGGAATCTTTGGTAGTTTTGCAAACGTTATTTTGAACTGTCAATCAGTCGACGCGGCCCAAAACCTATTTTTTATTGGACTCTCACGGTTTGAGCATTTGGATGGTGAAAGGGGAAATCGATAATTTGTGTAGAAGCTAGATGGATCTCTTTTAGAATCATTTTGAAGATTTTCATTCACTATGGTTTTCCCATACATTGCTAACGGGATAAGTCGGGAGTGATTCAACCCTCCTGCAAGAACGAAAAAAGAAAATTTACGGTACGTATAACTTATCATGCTGTACATCATGCTGTTTATGGTATAAAACCATACGTGGTGCGTGTTTACTTTTATTCTGAGGCAAATTTCTAATAGTTCTGGTAGCAAATTATATCAAATCTTTAATATAGGCCCGTCATTGTCTAAATCTCCCATTAATTAGGTCAACGATTCTATGTTCATAGTAATCTTGCTGTTATCGGACAAACCAAAATACATCCATCAGTATAGGCCGACCCAATAAATTTGCAAGAAATCTCTTCAAACCCTATTTTAAAATAATTGGTTCTTACCAGCAATTTCTACACTACTCTACTTCGATCTTTTCCTCTCCGTTCGTAATCAGTATTGTCAAATCGCCATTCTACTAAAATCACAACCTTCTTCTATCGTTGGCTAACTTGTTCTTTTTTCCTTTGTTATTTTTCCTATTCAACAAAATACCCATTCCTCCTAAAATAACCTTTCCCTGGAACCAGCTGTGAAAGTTAATATTTTTTCTAGTCCAATCATAGACGGAATCACAGCAAGCACATATATGTACTGAATATTCATACAAAACCTCTAGCCATTCATAAACCGCTACTACATCTTTCCGGTCATCGAATTGGCTACAACCCTTACACACAGGTTTAGCGGCGTGGGCAGTGAGAAATTCCATACACACCTCCGGCAGGAAGCGGCTTAATTTGATTTGATCTAAAAGCTTAGCTCAGGCACGTACAGTCCATTCAAGAAGTTTCAAGGTGTTTATATATTACAGGACGGAAATTTTGGCCCAAAACATTAAAACCGTATACGAAAATAAAAAGCTAAGGTCCCATTTTCGTAACAATATGTTCTAGTTGAAGCATTTAATCATTGCATATGTCATTTTACTATCACGAGCATGTGTATCAGGGTGTGTGAAACATGGAAGCTGTTATTCAATATCATTTAGTCTGCTGCTCTATTCTTGAAGGTGGCTAAGCTACAGGGTCGTAGCGAGAGGATGAGGGGGGGGGGGTTAAAACAATTCGCAATGGGGGGCCCGAACACCACTAGCTGTGACTTGTCTTTTATAATTGTCACAAGACCGATCGTAATCGAAAATATTATCACAAATAATACTCATTGAATATTACCCCTCCAACATGACGGCAATCACAAAAAATGGCATGACCTCCTCAGCAAAATCCTGGCTACTGCAAATTCCCGTGCATGCCCTTTGCATCAGTGTGTGTGAGTGTGTATGTGCCAAAAAGACACAACACAACATATACATATGGATATGCCATGATTAGATGATTCTCCGCAATAAGGTATCAAACGAACGAGAATAACAGTTTCTATCAAATATATTCTGTCAAATATTTTGGTCAATATTCTAAGAAAATATAGCGCAAAATGCAATTTTTCGATGCAAAAATAATTCAGTATAAGAAATTTTGCTCTTTATGGCCATTGAAACTTCCATTTATTCCCATTATTGTTTCCAGAAATGTACCTACATATGCTGCCCATATGAGATACAAACCGCATATGTATATCTAATATATTTAGGAAATGACGATTCCTACTCTTGTGGCGAAGTCATGAAGATGTGGGAGGGTGCAGTGAATTTACCCTAAACATTGCAAAGACAAAAACTATAAACCGAGTATCGCAGCCTGTGAATACTGTTAGATATGGGTTTGTCGATAAGATAGACACGCTCCTTTCACCATGTAAAATAAGGTTTAACAGGGACCGCGACTTTGTTATGGTAAGAACTAACTGGTTTGATTTGCCTTTGCTCATTGTCTTCATGTTACTGAAAGTTTTAAATTTTAGTTTTGGTAGCTTGTCATGCTCCAGACGATAAGATTTGGACACTTTGTACGCTTCTTCACCAACCCTGCAAACCTTGAGAAGGGCACCAGCGATGTTCTGGAGCTACCATACCAGTAGGTAAGTTAACCAAATAGGAAGGATCAGGACTGAATGGATTAATCCAACTAGCATGTTCGAACTGAGAACCACATAATCCTGTCATCTCGTTGCTGTTGGTTTAAGACTGAACCCCTTAGTTCCACCGGCTGCCTTGGTGTCTTCACTGTCCAAGGGCGTCCCAATCTTCTAAAAAAGTAAGGGGACATTTCCGTGTATGGATGCCCCCCTCCCCTCTTGAACAATTTTGTGGTAAGGGTGCTGAGGTGCAAAATGGTGCACTGTAGAGAACATTTTTTTAGATTCCTACTCCTTTTTTCAATTTTAAAACTTGCACTTATTTATTTACGGTTCAAATGCCTGCAATTTCAGATAATTAGTGATGAAAATGGCTGTCATTGAATGAGCCATCGTTAGCATGGGGGAACATCCCAGGGGATAGGGGGATATATACCCCCACAAGGGGGATGGTACACGTAATCATCCCCCCATAAATGACTGTACATTGTAGCGATACAATGTGAATTTAGTACGACTATCTATAGTAGACGGCTCTAATCTCATAGATTACTGAAGTAAATCAGACTTCTAAGGTATAGCTATGTCCGAGAATGTTTTTAAACAGGATATCAAGAAGCATATTCTTTAACATGATTGTACTATAAGTGGTTACCTGAATACAACGAGACTGTGGATGGGCTATATTTTTGACACGACTTTCAGTACCTGTCATGTCTCCTTATTTTTTGTATTTTTTTTGTGCCTCGCTGGAATTCATATTTACAAGATACATTTGAGGCTAACCTACTAGCATGGTCTGCCTAAGGATGACGCGGGCGAAATTTCAGGGTATTTTCGTAGAGAATATTAATACCAGTATGCTCACTTTTTGTGCAAGTTGTAAGTTTTCTGGAACATGGGATGGCAAAATAGCTACTGTTCAGATTCAACTTTCAAGTCATGAAAGTGCCGTTTCCGGCTATCTGTGAGACATATTTTCCCAAAATTTTGGGTTCGATACGCGCCAACCGATGGTGGCGCTCCTACATATCCAAACGGATGTGCGCCACTGATCATTAGCTACAGAAGCAGCTAAAAATATGGCAATTTCAATCGCTTTAGAGACCATTTAATGAACCTGTTGAACTTTTCCTCATGATTACATACAATTTCAATGGCTTTAGAGAACATGACCTGGTAGAAAACACAGACAATATTTGTTAGCTGCAGTGACTGCATGATACCGAGTGACTGGTGGAGCACTTCATACACGCTAGACATATGTATTGCTGGAGCGTTGACCGTTGGTATATGTATCCTATATTATCCTGGATTACTGTGACTGTGTGTATGATACACTATAGCCCAGTTGATTTAGAGTATATGGATCAGTTGTACGTTCCCTGTCAATGACATCACTGCGTAGGGCAACATAATATGCTTTGGTGGCTGCTCTTTCCGGGGTTAATGGTATATACCATGTCCTGACCCAATGAACTTGACAGTCGATGAACTTTCAGAGATTCTTAGTCCCCTGATAGACTTTACAGGAAGTTGATAATAGATTCTGGACCCCGATGTTGCTCTCTAGGCGGCCATCACCACTGTTAGCAGATTTGAACACAACGTGTCTGGAAGCATCTTGTCATTTCTAGAAATGCCGCAGTTTGTGATTTGCATATGTTTGGTCATCACATTACTAAGTGACGTAACCGCTGGAGTTTTCCATGGTCAGCTAGATGCTCTAGGTCTCGTGCTCCTGTACTGCAGAAAATACGGTAGTAACATGTCTAGAAATATGTTGCAATTTCTGGAAATGCACCCGAAAAAGGTGGATTTTGTACGTTTTCACCGTCATCCTTCTTCAGTCAGTCGTTCGACTTAGCCAACTCATACGAAAAATAGAAAACAACATCAACATGAATCAATGTCATGGACAATCTTGTTATCAAATCAATTTGGAGTTGAATGTCAACGTTCTATTTAATATGAGGAATTGCTCAACGATTCTGTTTCCTTAGAAAACAACCATATAAAGAACGCTTCTGTACACAATTTATATTTAAATTTTGTTTAATTTGAAGAACTGACATAATATGAATTACATGGATTTGAATTTAAATTTTTGAAGCAAAAAATGTAAGGCGAAAAAAGCGTCCCCGCACGCTTCCTTTTATGAAGGTTTTGTTTTTAGTTGAAAAATTGTATGATATTTTCGGAGAGGGTTATCGTCTCGCTTTTAGACTCTAGTATCACTATGTTTTTGCTGATATATCATTTCCTGAGTCCAAGTGGCGGCCACCTTTTTTCTTCCTCAAACGACGAAAGGCACTGGAAAATTATTATCAATCAATGTATAAATATGCAACAGCATATAGGTATAGGAATAGATATTCGCCACAATTGGCAACAATGACGTCCAGGCAGCGTTCAGCCGCGTCGACCGACCACTATAAGTACTTCATTTTTTCCAGGTCGTACTTTAAATTCAAATTGCTCTACAAATTCAGTAGGTTATCTCTATATTTCTTTTGGCGGAAGTCAATTGATTATTTTGGAGGAAGTATCGAACTCCTGGCGTGAGCAGAGAAATTTAAAATGAACATTTAAGAATACTTTCCGATGATCTAAGTACCTGCTGAGGCAATTACGTATGCTATATAACAAAATCAATAAGAGTAGCCCCTACGTCCTGTAGATGTACCTAATTTACCGTAACCGCTTAAAATAAAATAGAAATAAAATATATTAACACATGGACACAGATATTTAACTATAATAGCTTTCCCAAGTGAGATCTCTGATAAACTTCATTCGGATATCCATAGCACGCAATCACAAGCATATTAAAAAACACCACATCAGATGCTAGTCAACTTGGCCAGCATATTATGATATAGCCTTGTTCATTCAATATGCATTCAACTAAGCGAAAATCTTGATTTTACATGCTAAACATGTTTAGAGTTTAAACGTGTTTCAAAAGTGGGGCAAAAAAGTGTTGCCATGACTGACCACAGGGGTGTAGTAGGGCATTGTACCAGGATACCTGCCAGGAGGGGGCCATATAATATCCAATAAGGACAAACTGAGACACATCATAATCCTCACATATTTACATAACAAAGAAACATTCTTAAACAAAAAAGAAACATATTTTATTTATTTTTTCAATACTTAACATACTGCAACATATAACACCATTTTGCAACCCTCCTTTACATAAACGGCGACAACTCTCATCAAATAGCCCCCTCTCCATGATGGCCATGTCGCGACTGGTCGACGGACATTTTCGCTATCATAACAGAAACTGACGCTACACAGAACGTAAGAAAATGGGGCAGTTTATCAGAAAACGTTACTTGAAACTACATTCCAATTTGACGGGACATGGGAGGTGATATGAGTTTAATATTATAGACAAATTCTTCAAGACGCCATCACGATTTATAACATGAAGGCAAAGGCTGCACTGTTATCGTATTCAATTACGTATGTTGTTTTCTTAGAAACCCAGCCTTACACTTTCCCTCCGATTGCGTCATGAATTGAACAAACAAGGAAGTACGAAACTGTCCCTATATATTAGTCACAAAACTCTTTTGAACGCACATTTGCTGATCATAAAATGGACGACACACCACGACGTAGAAATGTTCTGGTTTGGTGTTGGGCTTGGATGTATATAACATTGATATGTTTCTCTCTCGTTGAATGCAGCAATGAAGGAGGTGAGTATTAATGCTCCTGCACACGGTGCGATTGTTTCACTCGATTTGTTTCACGCGGAAGTATTCAGGTGCGTTTACACGATTTTTTCTCTCGACTTGACACTACCGACAGTCGTACTTTAGTCATGTGCACGTTGCCGTCAAATTCAACAAAGGCGCGTTAGAAAAAAAAATACACGATGCGACAAGCTCGCGTGTGATAGACCACCTTGATACCAAATCACACGCGAATTTTTGGGGGTCGTGCAGTGTTAGATTTTAGTGTGCGACAAAATGACACACGATTTTGTAGGGTCGTGTCGATTGACCGCACGTCTGTCTGTGAAACGACTGTTCCTACGTTATTGCGAAAGTATACTTCATATCACGACAAGATAATATTTTGGTCAGGTTACGATAACTCGATAAAACATTCATATTGTGATATTGCCTCATAACACTGAATCATAATAAACCATAACGTAAACGCCCAAATTGCTAGTCTTTGGGGATTGGGGAATGGGATGGGGTAACAGCTACGCCATTGGGGTAAAACAATGTAGAGACGAAAAAGCTGTATAAATATACAGCACCAAATGGGGGAAGAACAATTACAACCCGGTTTATTGTACGTAATCTATCGATCCATTCATTTCACGAAATAGTTAAAAATGGCATCCTTCTACGTGGACATAATTAAGACAATAGGAAAAATTACCCTGTTTGTATGGTTCAATTTTATACTTTTATACTGGAAACAAAATAAATGTTCTTCATATGCTTGAGATCATTTTGTTATTATGTCTAGTTATTGTATACGGTGGGAAATACTACTGCAATGGTGTAACTGTTTATGCGGAGTAATTATATGGAGTAATTTTGTTATTTTTGGATAAAGACGACCACTTTCCCTATCAGCGTGGAAGCTTTTCACGGTGTTATTTAAGGCTTTTAAGGCCCTTTTTACTTGCTAAGTGTAAGGGAGTCTATCAATTTAATTGATGGTAACAATAGCGAAAACAAATCCTTACCAGCATATTAATGATTACCATTAACATTAGTAGCAATTAAATGTTAAACCTCATATACAATTTTTTGTTCCGGAAGGAAGGAATGCAGGGAAAGTATAAATTGTGTTCTTGTTTCAAAAAAATAGGGAAGGCCCTAGTTTTCGTATCAAGGGTGTAATATTTATATTTTTAATATGTTTAATCAGATTTGAATGTGTCATTCGTCGTTTTACTTGGTATTTGATCATTACACTAAATGGTGGTAGACCTAACCTTATCGCTTTAACTAAAATGCTATTTTGGGTTCAGTCTTAGCTATTACAACCATGCAGAATAGGTGTTATGAAATGATGTATAAAATGTATAAAAAAATTAGTCTAAGACATTGGTAAGACCGCATACTTGTAAGACCTGCATACTTGTAAGTTATCGGTTTTATAAGAGCCTGAATGTTATACGGTTTGTATGACAATACCATGTAAATGTGCACTTTGTTGCGTTCTAAAAGGCAACATATATACATGTATATATATATATATATATATATATATATGTGTGTGTGTGTGTGTGTGCAGACTTTTGTGTGTGTGTGCGCGCGTTGTATTGTGTGTGTGTGCGTTTCGTTCCGGCGCTTATCCGGGATAATCATTAGGAAACACAGCCGTGAACTGTGGATACACTGCAAAACGCGGATAAACCCGATTTTAGAATCACCAACAACCGGACAAACGTGCCAGCAATACCCTCAGAGGTTCTTAGGGTGATCCGGGCACCTTCCATTTCATGGAGCTTTCAAAAGTGCTTGTTCTTTTTGTTTGTAATTACATACTGAAAAACAACTCATGTCACATGTGTTAGGTATAACTTTATTTTGTTGTCTTGTTATTGCCATCTGTCTTTACATTTACAATAAAATATGATATGGCTCACAGTAAGAAAATGTACCCTGTTTTTATTTGCCGTATGGAGCCTTTGTTTGGAAAGGTTAGTATTTCAGAAAAGACACTAGCCTGGTTTGTGTAATTACAAAGTGAATACCTGCCTTTGTTCGTGCCTAAATAGCTCTTCAACTAGCAACGGTTTATAATTCTTGGAAGTTGGATCCATAATGTAAAACCAAGACTAGTTTGTAAGTGATGTGATGTAAAATCATGATATTACCTTTTCTGGAAAATAGGCCCCACATTTAGGTGGCACTGGGTAAATACCCAGATTTTTCAAAATTTGTTGTGCAAAGGTTTTTTATTAATTTAGGTCATTAAGCCTTATTGAAAATGATACTTTCCATTTTATGTGATCAAGAAGATTGGTCAACCGTGAAGATGGTAATTATATTAATCCTACATACACAACAAAGGTTCAACTGAGGATAGCTACATTCCATATCCCCATAGTAACACTAATTTAGCAATTTTCCCCCAGTGTCATGTCAAATAAAATTGAGCTATCCCCAATTTGTATGTACATGTTCAACCCAAGAAAAAGTTTCTCTTATTTTTCAATATGATAGCATGAACTATCCACCTGTAAATGTGATCAAATGCATATGTATCACTGGATAGTGACATAACACAAAGGTTGTGCCTTTGTGCATGACCTAGCAATGCAAGTGGGATATACCATGCAAATGGTAATGAATCCTACTCTTCCCATGCACCTTTCCCTGTTCCAGTCTCGCATGCTGAGCACAAAGTGAGACAGCGACATGTGTCATTTTAAAGTAATTTTGGTATGAACCACCTGGAGGTTTGAACGATGGTTCCCAAGGTGGAAAGTGGACACTCAACAATAGGCTTAACAATACACTGTAAAAATGTCTGTACAATTACAGAGAACAAAATAAAGAAAATACAAAAACAAACAAAAATTTAGCTGTCAATGAGTTTCAAAGATTGACAGCATTATTTTTGTATTTCTTTTGTATTTCTTTATTTTTTTTCTCTGTAATTATACATTTTACAGACATTTCTTACAGTGTAGAGCTAACCACTTTGAACAAATTATGGCAACATGAGAGCCACACATGCATACACAACATAGGGACAACTGGGGACAGTTACACTCATACCATTCCCCATAGCACCATTGGGAGTAGAGTAATGTATCCCCAGTGTCATATCAAACAAAATAAATTGTTTTATCCCCACTTTGCATGTACAGGTTCAAACCAAGAATACAGCAGTTACTTTTCATATGAAGGTTTAATTGGGACATTGCACAACACAATACAGATCCAGTATCTCTTTGAATGACATGGCTATGCTAGTAGAGGTTGCCATGCAAGTGGGGGTTACAACACAGTAATTAATTGAACCCTTCGTTTTTCCATGTTGCAATATTTCATGCTGAGTGCTAGGTGAAACAGCAACATCCATCATTTTAATGTCTTTGCTATAACTACTGGGGTTAACGCCGGTCCCTAGCAGATACTCAAGCAGAGCTAACCACTTGGTGAAAAGGTTGCAGCATGCCACGCAGTATTAGAGCCATACATACACATACAACAGTTACACACATACTACTCCCCAATGCATCATCTGGAATAGAGCAATTTATCCCCAGTGTCATGTTAAACAAAATGAATTGTGTTATCCCCACTTTGCATGTACATACAGATTCAAACCATGTATACAGCTCTTACTTTTTATATCAAAGTATCATTTTAAAGTTGCACAAGAAAGATCCGGTACATCTTTGCATGTCGCGGCTATGCAAGTAGGGGTTGCCATGCATGTGGGGGTTACAACGCAGATAGTAGTTAATCCTAACCACTCGTTTTTCCTTGTTCAAATCTTTCACGCTGAGTGCCAATTGAGACAGCAACATCTACCATTTTAATGTCTTTCAATGGTATAACTGGAGTTAACGCCGGCCCTGGCAGATGCTCAACCAGAGCTAACCACTTAGTGAAAAGGTTGCAGCAATGACATGCAACATAAGAGCCACACATGCATATACAACATAGGGTCAACTGGGGACAGTTACACACATACAATTCACCACAGTAACATTGGGTAATAGAGCAATTTATCTGTGTCATGTTAAACAAAATAAATTATGTAATCCCAATTTGCATGTCTGGATTCAAATGAAGAAAACAAAGCTTCTCTTGCTTTTCAATATGATAGCATCTAATGCCAATCTGTACACGTGATCAAACGCAATCAATAACATTGAATAGTCGCCTAACACAGATGTCCCCAGTTAGCATTAACACAACTGTGTCCCCGTTAGGCCCCAGAAACAGGAGAAAAATAGTATTTCAATTTGTGGGTAAAATACAGTTATTTGGACATAAAATAACAAATATGTTATGGCCGATTAATATAAAGGTATGTGTGTTTAATCACGGTAGTCTAATTAACTTCATTTTCGGGTATCAGTTAGCCAGGTTATAAGCTAGCATTAAATGTGTACAAATTTATTAAGAAATAAAAATGTGGAAAAATTGGTCAATTTGGACAATTCTTTTTGAGATTAGCTACAAAACCGTAAGAACGATTAATTTGAAATGTGGCAAAAGAGGTAAATCTTGAACATTTTTATTAAAAATTATCACAGCATTTTATTTTTGTGGTAAACATATTATTAAACCTAGCTACAAAACCGTAATATATTCATATATATA
>JAODFY010094411.1:0-11736 GCA_027580055.1 Paracaudina chilensis | reverse complement strand
TATCCCCCTCCCCTCAGGCAAAAATTTTGTTTTTGACCGCCATTAGAGGGGGGGGGTGCGCGCATGTTGCGCCCCCCCTGTATTCGCCACTGAATAAATTATAAATAATAATTGGCAACAAAAAATAATAACAGCCAAAGTTTGTTAAATGCAACATCATCAAAATGACATAGCGAGGTTAAGAAGCCGGTGAAGTTACAAAAAATAAGGAAAATATAAAATAAAATATAACAAATCAGTGTAATGATAAGGCACAATCTATGTCTTTCATTATTAGTATAATTCAGGGGGGGGGGGGTTGTGATTCATTATACTGGAATTAATTTTCCACTAATGATTATCTTAATCCATTTGCTTTTATGCATGCGGCTGGTAAACAGCTCTCATCCACAATATGCTAGAAATCTGCTAGAATGGTCAGCCCAATTGCTATGAGGCTAGTAAACAGTTCTTATCCCAAGTATGCTAGAAATCCAGATGGCAATTTTATCTAGCAGAATTTGGTGTAGTTTCTGGTGATACTTAATCCAAACTAAACAAAGATAGTGCCACAATGTTATGACCATCAAAGTGTTGGGTCAGTCAGTTGGCTTTTTTTCTATTTTTTATGGGGGGAGGGGCTTATACATGGTAATGGCAGTATCTGCATCAACAAGGTAAAAATTATGCAAATGAAAGCAGATCTGACTATGTTTAATCATAGTTTGCCAATGGTAAAGACTCAAACGGCTGTTTTGAGTCTAGCATTGACCTCTATACCTAGTTACGGTCAAAAGTCATCTTCCAGTTGAATTTTTTTATATATATATTTTTTAATTGAAGTTTTTATATTTGAAGGTGTACTGGAGTCAACTGTCGATTTATATTGTTATGATTGATCAGTGATTATTCAGTTGGGAGAATATTGTTCTCAAATTATATTGTTCTTTCAAACTTATAATTTTGTGCATGTCTTTATTGCATTGGCAATAATGTAGGTTTAGTAAAATTCATTCTGAACCTTTAACCTTCCTTCTATTTATCACAGGAATGTTTGAATTTCCAAAATGCATTGGTCGCGGCCCAAAAAACAGGGACGGTCAGGTGAGGATTTTTTATTTTTATTATTAAGAGGACAAGACTATGGACTTATAAAACAAATGATAACAGATGGAAATGAAATGGCATTTTTAAATCTGCTTGTAGAAGCCTTTTTCATAGACGTACATTTATCCATGCATTCAACATTTAGTAACAGTAAAGGGGAAAAAAATAATGGTTTAGCCTAAGGATCGATGATCGTGGCTCTAAAGATCCAGGGGTAACATTTTAAAGCTTAATCTTTCAAAAATTTTGTATAAAGAAAAAAAAATGATGGAGGCACAATCCATACAGGAATCCAATGAGAGGTCATTTGTGACCAACATGATAACAAGTGTCTTTAATTCTCCAATGAATAATTTAACATTCATCTTGGTAATAAAAAAAAATATGTACTATTAAAAAAAAAACTACACAGATAAGTCAGTATAAGAGAAAGAAGGGGTAGTTTTGTTTCCCACTATTCATTTTTTAGTTTCCCTAAAAATATGAACCTTCAAATGGTTTGGAAAAATTATGACTGATGCGGATACTAATTACAAGGTAGTCAAAAGTGCCCATTGTTATTACACCCCAATTTTTGAACCAACAAGGACAGCATGACATTATGTATACAACAGTGTGGAGAGTGGGCTCAACAGTCAAAATTCACGATGAGCAGAGGTTGCAGTTAGAAAGGAAGTTTTGGTGATGTCAGCTGCCAAATGTTCGAGTTAGCAATATCAACAATTTTTTTTGTCAAAGTTTAGCGCAAAAGTGAAGATATACTAACAAAAGGTGCCGAAATTTCCAGTTTTCTATTTTATTTTTTTATTACACAGACGATTTAATCAATCACTGCTGCATGACATTATGTATGCAACATTATTGAGCTGTTGGAAGAGGGTTCAAAACCCATGGTGAGCAGATGTGGCAATTGGAGAGGAAACTTTTGGTGATGTGAGCCAAATGTTCAAGTAGAGACCATCAACATTTTGTTGTCACAGTTTAAGCATAAAAGTAAAGATACCAATACAAGGGGTCAAAGTTCCCCCCACCCACCACCCCATTTTGTTTTTCATTATACAGACAATTGATGAATCATCGCTGCATGACACTATGTATGCAACAGTGTCGAGTTGTGGAAGCTAGGGGGGGGGGGGGCTCAAAACTCTTGGTGAGGAGAGGTGGCAATTGGCCCAAATGCTCAAGTACATCTTTTTTTAATGAGAGTTCCAATTTATGAAAGGAAGCCTTGCCTTATCATTACACCGCTAGCTTGGCGCTCCTCAATGTTGGCATAGCCTCACTCACATTCTGGTTAAAGCGCCGCCTCTTCCCCTGTCCCCCGGTTCGTCCCTCGATGATGATCGCCACGATCTGAAAGCAGCAGAGATAAACCATGTTATTGGATTTATGTTATTTCTTTGGGAAAAATGTTGACATATGAGAGAATAATCTACTGAATAATCTACTGAAACCAGAAAGCCAAAGGGCTTAGTGATTCCTTACTTGTCAAATGTTTAGCCATACCAATCAAACTAAATTTGAACTTGATACAACATGGAATAGTGTTGACTTAGTGTGATTAAAAGCAAAAAGTACCAAAAATAACAAGTTCACAAAATGTATATTTTTGGCCCAAATTGAGATCTGACCTTCACCAAAATCAATAGGGTTCTTGTATTCATAGTGAGAAACACACCAAGTTTGAACTTGATCTGACCAGGCATGGTTGACTTAGTGTGTTTACAAGCAAAAGCGTTACATACAACATGGCCACATACACCCGCAAGACTGCATAGATTCCTATGGGATTATGTCTGTAAGGAATTAAAAAGTAGAAAGTTCTATTCAAATTTTATTATGCGTATATTACATATGGATATCCAAGTTCCAATTGATGTATCATGTATGACATGGAGTGACAAGGTTCCAGTTTTGCTGTAAGTTTGGCATGCAGTTTTGATGTAAATATGACATGACAACCTAGTTGCTTTGCTGTACATGTACCACATTTACGTACAATCTTGGAAAAAATTGTTGAGACACTTTGTGTATGATGTATGTATGCCATTGATACCTAGTTTCAGTTTTGATGAAAGTATAGCATGGATACCTAGTTCCAGTTGTGATGAAAGAATGGCATGGATACCTAGTTCCAGTTTTGATTTAAGTATGACATGGATACCTAGTTCCAGTTTTGATTAAAGTATGAAAGTATGACATGGATACCTAGTTCCAGTTGTGATGAAAGTATAGCAAGGATACATAGTTCCAGTTTTGATTTAAGTATGGCATGGATACCTACAATCCTTGACAAAAATACATTGGACAATGTTGCCGGTTCCGAACACATAAAATGTCGGCTGGTTAATGATTATTTTGTCCACTCATTTTTTTCGAAGATTGTAGTCCCAGTTTGATATAAGTATGGCATGGCTACCTTTTTGTATTTTACTGATCAATCAGATATATTGATCAGTGAGATATATTGATTATACCATCTGTCTAATATGGTAATCTTCTTGCTCTAGACCAAGCTATCAGCTGCTATCAATAACATTTTGTTTAACTGAGCAGAGAGTAGGCCAAGAAATGACTCTTGCTTTAGTGCTTTAGTTCAGACTATCAGCCTCTATTGATTACATTTACTGATATATTGATTGATCAGATATATTGATTATACCTTTTGCTTATTGTGGTGAGTATGATCAGAAATGATGTACGTGAGCATGATCAGAATGATGGCTGTCAGAGAGTAGGCCAAGAAATGACTGCTCCACCCTGCTTGCTTTAGTTCAGACTATCAGCCTCTATCGATTACATTTTACTGATATATTGATTGATCAGATATATTGATCATACCTTTTGTTTATTGTGGTAGAGCATGTACGTGAGCATGATCAGAATGATGGCTGTCAGTGAGTAGGCCAAGAAATGACTGCTTGACTCTTCTTCCTCCAGGAGTTTTCGTTCGTTCTCGAACAACCTATTTTGGTATTTGTAGTCCGGCGTTTTCGGAAAATCCGCCTAGAACCAGAAAAAACAGAGACATTTGGCACTGCAGATGACCTTATATTTTATATTATATTAAAGGTAAACAACTCTTGCACCAGAGTAGGCTAGAAATCTGCTAGACTGGTCAGCTCATTGGCTTTTATGTATGGGGCTTTGACCAATCAAAAACTTGATGGGGAGATCTGTGAAATTCACACTGTAAAGTATATAACTATAATATAAGACACACAAAAGAAAAGATTTTGTTCATTATTATCATCTACAAATATCATCTACAAATGATAACCAAAAACAATGTGTTACATCCTCTCACGATGACAAAACACTTTTCTATAAATTATTGCATTTAACTGACATGCTGATATGTGTATAGTTTCAGTGGCTAAGTATTAGGTCCTGCCAAACCATGAATATTAGTACAATGATAATTATTAATCAGTTGCTTTGATTTTAGCATTATGCAATCTATTATTAAGCCCACACATGAATATTGACGGTATGAATTTTTGTTGTACATATGTCAATGTATAAATGTACTTATCACTGACGTATGCATAAATGTATTGACTTTATAAAGCCCTGCCCACTAATATTCATGTCATGGACTACAAAAACAACAAGGCACATCTACTCATCATTGGGTAATTTATATGCACATTATTTTGTTGCCAAACAAAGTGCGTAAAATTTGCTTCTAAGATCCATTTCCTTGAGTGTTACAATTGGCAAGGTAAGTAAGAATAGTGTAATTGTTTTATGAGACCAACAATGGACTGACTGATTAAAACAGCAGGCTGAGAGTATAAAGTCATAGTTTGCTGCCTAAAGTCTGACGGTACCTTTCAATGATGAGACATGCTATGAATACATGCCTCCTCCTCCTAGGTAAAGTAAACAATGCTGCTAGAAATGACTTCATAAGACTAGCTAAGAATATACATAGTTGTAAAGATCACCTACTTCACTCCGAATTGATCTCTCTGTGCAATAGAACAAACAAGTACAATCCACGAAATCCTACTATCTTGCCAACTTTTAGAATTATGCTTTTTAAGAACTCATTCATCTACAGAGCAGCCATTTATATTCAAAATGGGTTCTTAGAATCTCTGTTATAATCTTTTTAATCCTTTTAAATCCTTATAATCTCTTAATCTTTTTTAACCTTCTAATCCTCCATCTTATTTCTTCATGCCGTTTTCATGATTGTACATTTTACGTTTTATGTGTAACATTTTTATGTGTATCATTATTATTATGTGTCCTATTTATAAATTTTATAATTTATACTGGAATAAAGAAATGAAAAAAATCTTTTGGTCTTCCACATTGACACCCCCCAACTTCCGGCATCTGAGATCTTCGTTAACACAGTCTGACCATGCCTCTCTTGTCCTCCCTCCTCCACACCTTCCATCCACGACCAGCTCAGAACAGCCCCCTTTTTAAAGGAATTTCTCGTGATATATTTGTGTATAATGTTTATAATGCTGTGACTTCTTGTCCCCATAGATGAGCCAGAACCCGAGGCCAGTGGGGGCGATGTCATGTACTTCATCCTCCCAGCGTTAGCTATCGTTGTCCTCGTCTGTATCCTCTGTGTGTGCGTGGTGCTCTGCTGGCGACAGTCACACCGCGACAGCTTCTCGCAGTCTGGCGCCAAACGCCAGTCGGAACTCGTTGCTCTTAAACCAAACAATAAGGTGAGTTAATCCATGACATCACGGTTTGTTGCTTATAACAATAAATAATTTTAAATTCACACGTCTTCAAGTGGGTATCTGTTTAAATTCAAGCTTTCAATTTGTCCACAAAGCTTACGGACAAATGACGAGAAAGTATCCATTTACCATAAAAAGGTGGATTTTTGCAGTTGATCCACGACTTTGGTCGGAGTAGTTCTTCATGCAGATTACAGTATTAATGAGATAGTTAAGTCTCTATTTCATTTTCCAAGTTTCAGAAAATGTGTCTAAACGTCTCAAACTGATAATCCCACTTTGATAATTGAAGTGATTGAAAAGGGTCACGCATGCACGCACATTTGATGGATGATTAAGAAGTGATGGCCAGGTTGCAAACATTTGTTACCCATTTGTTCAAAATTGTTTTCGGGGGCTGAGGTTTATATCTGGTCAGAACCTCAGGAAAGGTTAGGTTTAAGATTATGCTCACCAGCCATCCTAAGAGGTGGTAGGTCACCTTCCAATAAATAAATAAAACCAGTAAGGGCAGAATACACAAATACAGGGAATTCAAATATTTAAGTTTCAACTGCTATAACAAATTAAACATATAAAAATACCAAACCCCTTGACACCACTTATTATCTACAAATATAACCTTGATCTAGGATTGATGAAATTAAAAGAGGCATTTGTGCCTGTCTTGGTGCCCCTAGCGATAAGTGACCTCTTTCCCGAATGTCCAGTCTTTTCTTTAATGCCCCTTTCATGCAATGTTATGCATGTGTGTGTGTGTTAGACATGTATAGGTGCCTGTTAGGCATTTATAGGTGACATGTCTGTTAGGGATGTATATGTGTGTATGTTAGGCATGTGTCTTTTAGGCATATATAGGTATCTGCTAGACATCTGTGTCTGTTAGGCATCCATATATGTGTCTGTTAGGCATATATAGGTGTCTGTTATGCATGTGTGTGTCTGTTAGGCATTTATAGGTGTCTGTTAGACATGTATATGTGTCTGTTAGACATGTATATGTGCCTATTAGGCATATATAGGTGTCTGTTAGACATATATGTCATGTATAGGTGTCTGTTAGACATATGTGTCTGTTAGGCATGTATATTGGTCTGATAGGCATGTATATGTGTCTGTTAGACATGTATATGTGTCTGTTAGACATGTATATGTGCCTATTAGGCATATATATGTGTCTGTTAGACATATATGCCATGTATAGGTGTCTGATAGGCATGTATATGTGTCTGTAGGCATATATAGGTGTCTGTTAGGCATATATAGGTGTATGTTAGGCATGTATATATGTCAGTTAGGCATATATATATTAGGCATATATATGCCCCTATGTGTCTGTTAGGCATGTAATCAGAAGGCATGTATCTGTTTTGGTCTCTCTCTGCAAACATTACATCTCTCCCATGCCAAACTGCTTTCCTCTCTCTACAGTGTTAAGCAAGTGCCTATGTTGTGCTCTCATTATTCCTTCATTTAGTGCCTAGTATTTCCTCTCTTCCCTGTTATACAAACTATAGCAAATAAGACCATGGCTTTGCTTGACGTCGCTCTCGTTATCATCCTACGAGTATAGTTCAACGACCTAATGTTATATCCTCTCATGGTCATTGCTTTCATTCTGGAGGCTGTTATTTTTTTTAATACTTGTACTGTTGCAAACATTCTCAGGAACAGTATTGATTTCTTTGTGAAATCTGGTAGCACAAATGTACCAAATATTTCACTGAATGAATCATTGTAAACTTGCAATGTAACTTAGAGAAAATGTGCTCACAAAGCTTGCAAAGCATGCTTAACATACAAATATGCACGCCTAACAGAATGTAGTTCCAAAAATAAATATTGATAACTCCTTTAAGGCGAGCGAAATGTTAGGACGTCAAAAAAGCCAGCTTGACCAAGGAAGACCTAATTGTCGCACATATTATAAACATGCTTTTAATGCTGTGTTACGTGTGCCTCGGGTTTACGTAACTCGCAACTTCACCAAGTCGTGAACACATTCTATTGTATTCATATAGCGACTGTAACTGTGCGTTTCGACTCGTGAGCCTATATAGAGAAATAAAACAGCCCGGTTAGACTGCGGCAAAACACTACCAAGACGACAGATTTACTGATTCATATCGCATTCAAAACAGATCACATAAGTTTTATGCTAATAATGAACTTGTACTTGAACTGTACTGCATGGTCTTAATTTCAACCTTATTTGGCCATGCAACCGAACGGCCCACGATGACGTGTTAACGTAAAACCCGAGACAAGTTGAACGCAGCATTAGACAAAGGGTGTTAAGTTTTCAGTGACATAAACCGTAGAGCAGCGAAATATTTGTCTCTATATAACACGTTTTACACATGTCCTTCTTATGGCTATAATTGAGCTAATGTATCTATGGTAACTAATATTGCTATAGAGTGGTCTGAAAACGGTCCTGATAAATAGGATTCTCCTCTTAAGTTGGTCTAATTTGTATCAAAGAAAAATGTCCAAAGATAAACTAATCAATTATTTATTTCATTCAATGCAATATTTTCCTTTAATATTTTATACACCATATTTTTTTTAAATTTTAATATCATAATATGGTGTATAAAGAGTTATAAAAGTATATATATTTTTATTATTTTCCTCTCACACTATTTGCTTTGCTGTGTGAACCGAGGGAGCTCTTAGATTTTTCAAACCCTTCAAACATTTGATGAACCTGACGTGTCGAACGCTGAGGAGGAAGACTTTACACTTATTGCGCCTCTTTTGTTATTAGATACTATTGAATTCACCCTCGGGGCTGGTTTATGCTAATATGGACGATGCAGTTATACTTTGACCATAAACTGTTTATCTTGGAACACTTGTGTAAGTTTGGGTGAGATATTATGCATGAGATCAAACCGCTTATGAATCATTCATGAGCCTTGTACCCATCAATCGGTTACCACGGTGATCTCTTGTGATGGGCATTTATCTCATGCATGTTTGACCCCAAATCAAAACTCATTTGCATAATCCAGCTTTGTCGACGTAAAGAATAACACTGCTTTAGACTACCACGCTTCACCTGTTTCGTTTTTTCGTCATTAATCAAATTAATCCCACCACCCTCCAAGGCGGTGCCCTCATGAATGTAATGAACTTGAAGAAACGTTAGAGAATGGCGATTACTGTTAGAAAACCCTCCCCGGGGCACGATACTTGCAGGAAATTGCGTGTTTAATAATTGATGTTGACATGTAGTCATCGATAATTTGGTCGTGTGAGTCATGCTGAATGGATGTTTGCTGCTAAGTGCTTGTTGACTAATTGCAGGTTTAGAATCTCTAGACGAGGGGGAAATTGTGCTTTTGACACATTTCATAGCCAGGTGGTGTTTTCTGAAAGTGTCATTGCTTAAAAACCAATAGGCCGTTACTATCCCAGGGCTAGAGTTCAATGGCTGCCAAAAAAAATTAATGAAAACATACTGGTTTGGTGACAACAAATACAATTAAGTCAAAGAAGTTTTTATAAAATTAACATTACTATATTAAACAACACAGTTTTTATAACAACACAATATTATAACAACATCACAGCCAAAAAAGATTTCCTTAAAATAAATAAACCGCCTTTTAAAATGACCAATAAATAAAGCAGTAATTAGGGTTTATTTTTAATGGTTGTGTAATCATTATACCACATCATAATGCATATATATTGTGACAATGTATGTAAAACTCGTAATTTGCAACAAAACTCAATATTCTTCAAAAAGATGACTAATGTATCACCCGTCAGTAGGTGATATCTACTCTGTAGGCCTAGTCTGGTCATCCAAAATGGTTCATGACAAAATGCAACATTCATATAAAGTTATGGCCTAATTTCTTCGTAAATACAGAGATTTACGATGTAAAAGATCCAGATAGTCTTTTAATAGTCTTTCCTAAGAAAGGAAACAAATGGCAAAATTTAGCTCCTTTTGGTTGAAAGAAGGGTATCAGGCCTAAAACCCTGATTATTGTTTTAAATGGCAAATAGAGCAAGCATAGTTTAGTATACACATAAACACATGTATTAATCTATAATGTCCACAAAAAAAACAGTGAATTTTTCCTGGAGACATTGAATTATTTAAAATAAAACAAGGATCCAGGTGGCTGATGTCGGATGGGGGAGGGGTCAAAGTTTAACTGGGGCCAACACTCCTTTTAATTGTTTCCATATAATCCACCTTTGCTCCATTTTCAATTTATATTAATACATATATATCCCAGTCCAATTTAATAATACCAGTCCAAGCTTTCCATGAATACCAAATGATATCCTCTTATATATAACAGGCTGGCTTGCAGGTATATGACGCAGCATATTTTTTACTGTATCTTGCACGTACCGCTTCCCATATATCAGAGAGTGTTCAGTTGTGGAACCAGTTTGTGTTGGATCAAACCAGTTTGTTTTGGGTTAAAAACCAGTGTGTGTGGTTGAAAACTGGCTTGTCTCATCATAATACAGCATATTAATGACTGTGTCTTGCACGTACGGCGTCCCATATATCAGAGATTGTTCAGTTTGTGAAACCAGTTTGAGTTGGGTCAAACCATTTTGTTCTGGATAAAAAACAGTTGTGTGGTTATAACTGGCTTGTGTCTTGATTGCAACTGGTTGACCACTATTTTTCTGTGCCGCCTTGTATCGCGGCTGCTTTCACCGTGTCTTGATTTCAAAGCTTTTCACTTCCCTTATTTCATAAAATGTTAAATATCTTGAGAGTGCTGTGTCCCTTATTGTTGGTGAATCCCTCCTTGCCCCACCCCCACCCTTTTACCCATAGTTCCTGTTTAATATCATTTAATCTATTTCCAATGTTCATTCATGTTCATTCCAATGTTGCTCGATTAGGGTAAGCTTCTAGTCCTCAAAGTTTTTGCAGTTAATGCCTTTTCAGTGACAAAGTTGGAAATGCAAATTAGTTTTGCAAGTGTCCATAGAAGAGGTCAAAAGGTCATACAAAGACATATAGTCATGTGTCTTGTCATGAAGTTTAAATTTTCATGTTGTGTTCAAAATGAAGAAAACAACCAAGCAGATACAAAACGTTATTTCCAGTGTAGTGACAGGTTACATCCCCCTATGTTCCGACGCCTCTGTGTTCCGACACCCCTGTGTTCCGACACCCCTATGGTCCGACATAATGTTACACACTGAAGACGGAACAAATGAGGGTCGGCATAACAAAGGCAGTGTGAAAAAAACAACCTTACTGCCCAGCAGCTACCAAGCTATCAGTCTGGACCAGGAAGGGGCGGCCACAGGTGGGGGACAGTTACCGCTGTACATGAAAATAGGGTCGTCTGAACATAGGGGGAACATGAGAGAGTGAAGGGTAAACCCACCTGCATCCATTTATTTTAAGTTAACCTTTAATACCATCAAGTTAAATGCATGAATTTATTCACCTGATTATCACAAGGTTATATCCATGCAGCTCACTGTATCTCACTATATTCAAACGTTTTGTTAATACCAATTTGATATGAGAAGAAATATTAGAAGAAGTAATGTCTGTAGACATGTACACAATCAGTTTTCCGAAAACGTCATGCTCGAGCTTGAATAAGCTTGATATTTTTAGAGTGATTGTAGGTTTGTAGGTTTCTCAATATTGCCTACCAGTGGTCGTGGCTACTGTATATTAGTACCCAGTGTGTACCAAGGTAGATATTTGGGTACATATGAGCTAATTAATGCACATATTTGGGTACATATGAACTAATAAATGCACATATTAGGGTACATATGAGCTAATTAATGCACATATTTGGGTACAAATGAGCTAATTAATGCACATATTTTGGTACATATGAGCTAATAAAATGCACATATTTGGGTACATATGAGCTCATTAATGCACATATTAGGGTACATATGAGCTAATTAATGCACATAT
>JAODFY010094300.1:0-11736 GCA_027580055.1 Paracaudina chilensis | reverse complement strand
TTGGTTCCGGTCCAAGTTGTATTATCCGCACCATCGATGGACCGTAAAACATGGATTGATTGTGGATGGCGGTTGGTTTTGAAGATTATGGTGGATTTTTCCAGTAGATATATCCATGGTGAACTTGAACCATTCTATATTTAGGAGTTGCTAATTACTGAAAAAAATATCATAATGAGTCGTCTTAATATATAGGCAAGGCAATGGGAAACACACGAAGAATCAATACGGATCTGGAGAGTGTAGAAGAAATTAAAAACCAATAAGTTACGATGATGCAACTGTCAAATATGACTGACCGTATGAGGTACTTCAGTCTTAGTTTCCATCAGCTAAGTTATGAAGAATTGATTTCGTTGATGGGAAAGTAACACTGATTTTTGTTTGGCCAACCCGAAATCACCAGAAATTAATAATTTTATAAACATGTGTGATGTCATCAAAGAATTTTGTTTCCTTGAAAATGTTTCATAATGCATGGGTCGACAAACTAAAGCAAGGGATCCGGCGAAGAAAGTGTGGAATATGTATTAAGAATATACGAGTATTTGTTAACTCACCAGGAGGTTCAATCTGGGAACATAGTTACTTTAGATATAGTTACCTCCACAGAACTTAACTAAGGGATCCGCCGAAGGAAGTGTGGAATATGTATTACGAATATTTGTTAACTCACCAGGAAGTTCAATCTGGGAACAGAAACATGGTTACTTTATATATAGTTACCTCCACAGAACTGCAAACCTTTAATTTACCCATATATGCAACGTTATCGTCTGATTACAATTTGAATATGACAAGTTTGATATGACAGGTTCGAGTTCTCTACATAAACAAATGAAACAAACTGTAATAAATCTGATTTACCTTTTGCAAGTAGTCCTTATGCCTAGCAAGAAAAACCCGAGAAAGCCCGTTTGGCCTAACACACGTACACATACACAAGAAAAAACGTTAATTTCACAGGTCGACTTAGCCTAACGTTAGGTCGAACGTTAGCGTTGTTGTTTTTGTTAGGCTAGCCTAAACTACTGTATGCCTAATAACGCATCAGACGCAACTAGGATATGCCCAACGAAAATGTTTCCCAAGCGTTCTAAGGCCTGGTGAATGTTTTCCTCAAAACGAAATAATCGATCTAGACAACAATTATCAACTCTAGGCCTAACGTTAGGCTAGTTGAACTGTTTAATATATTCCATGATGAATCTAAAATGACCGTATAGTTCAACACAAAGATACACTATACTGGACTAACTGACTACATGAACATTGCTAGTGCAGTGCATAATGTAGGATTTCATTCTGGTGGTCCTAGTGGTCCGGTTGTTATCCTAGCGGCGCGGGTGCTATGGAAGTACGAATAATATTGATTATCTGTCCATGTTATTGTTTGTGTTCGTTTTAATCCATAACCTTTCCATGTTTGATGCACTTTTCTGATGCAATTTTACTGATAGCCGTAAAAATGTTGTGAATATTCGTGATCGTTTGGGTGTTATTTTGCACATGTGCATTGTTGTTTTGGTAGTTAATAACCAATTCTACGGGGTAACATATTTATCAAATCTGCTAAACAAAAATTGTATGTTTTTTCCTTTTTATTGACAAAAATCATAAGATATGAATGAACGGGGTTAATCAACGGTCAGCGTGGGTTTATCTATAGGATAATGCACGATCGGGGATTAATTCATGAGGGCGTGCATCGCTTGCATTAATCCCCGATCGTGCATTATCCTATAGATAAACCCACTTTGACGAGTTAATTTGGGAGTGAAAAATACGAACATGTTTTCAAACGTTTTCAAAATAATGTTTTTTCTCACTTAAATTAAACACATTTTCAATATATGCACTAATTTAACATGGATGTTATAGGGTGCACAATTGGAGTAACAATAACTTTGTTCAGATAAATGGATTCATTGCATTTCGTGTCACGAAAAGAATATTACCTACAAGAGATTGAATATTTGCTGTCCAGCAGCATAGTATTAACGTTTCACAAATTGTTCTATTATACGTTCCAGATATATGCATAGTGAGGGAATCTAACTAGTTGCTTGCAAATTCAGACAGTTTGTACTTTTAATTGTGATCTTTCAGATAGGCTACAATATCAAGCTGGATCATCTCAGTTTGGGCACTGAATGAAAGAACGGACACCAAATTTAATGTCATGACATGTTAATATTATAATGAACTTTTTTAGGTCACTTTCATTTAGACTTTCCGAAAGGCTCACATACGTGTTTTACTCTTCATCATCTCCAGCTTACTACAAATCGCTAATGGCTTTCGAACTCATCAGTGTCTTAGCAGTCTTTATCGGGATGATAACCGCATCGGTTGCCATGGTGCAACAGCATCCTCTGGCAGTTTTGGTTGCGGGATTCACAATGTTATTTTCAGGTGAGCTGAGAACTAATCTCTTAAGTTCTTCAAAACAGCATCGAAACTGTATTTTTTTTGTGTGATAATGCTTGCGAGGGCATTATACCGGATGATGATACAAATATGCCCCCATACAAGAATTCCACAAGGTCATGTTCGCGCGTCGGATAAAGGTGGTGCTCCCAACGGGTCATTGTATATAGTTACTGTCGAGCTTAGGCGCGTCGAATGATTAAGGGAATTGAAGAGGAGAGCCAATAATTCCACAATGTTATATACGGGTCAGAGGTCCCCTCACACGCATCGGATTATAATTTATGGGAATGGCGATATAGGTCAAGTAAAGTTGCCAACCCTTAGCTGTAAAGATGGAGGAAGATGATTCAGGAGAACTGCAAACTAAATACATGCTTGTGTATATATCAGTTGATATACAACAACTTACCCAGGAAAGGACATGCAATTAATGTCAATATATACATAAAAACTGGTACAGAGCTCATCACTGACTTATACCGTCCGAATTATCATCTACGGTATGGTACTTTCCCATGCACCTATTTAAAGGTGGGGACGCTCGTAGCAAAACTTACTAAAAGTTAACATTTTAATGAGGTTTTTTTTTATGGGGGGGGGGGCAAAATCTAAAACACTTCCATTGAACGTTTCTATGTTGTATCAACTTTGAATGCAGTTATAAGCACTACAAGAAGACAATTTTACCTTTATGTACATAACTGGCGAATCTGTGGGTTTTGCATGACACGCGACACTCACGTGAATTTCCTACGCACTCCCCCACATTTAAGTAAACATCCGAGTATCAATCTCGACAATGATTGGGACATGCGATCCTCATCTTTCTATATAGGTTATCTCATCGCCCCCATTACACCTATAAAAAAACTATTGCCTATCACCATAGCAACGGTTGCCATGGAAATAGTCGGTGTGGGTAGCGACCATCAATGGGTACCCTATGGTGAAGTGTCTATGGGTAACAGGGGGTCCTGTAGGGGGATACACTCAAACCACTGTCCGTGTATGCACACTTTTTGTGTGTGTGTGCGCGTGCGTGTGCGTCAGATGTTTGATGGTTTTTCGGATATATCTCAAAAACCGAATGGCGGATGGCTTTCAAATTTGATGGAGAGGTAAAATGTGACCAAAGCTTACATTTGTACAAAAACTAAATCAAGATGATGATTTTTTGAGAAAAATAATAATTTTTTCATCATTTTTTTGTGTGTGTGTGTGTAAAATACAGTTAGGCCTATTTGGACATAAAACAAACCTTATGGCCAAATTTTATGGCCGATTAACTTAAATTTCGGTAAACCAGTAAGCCATGACATAAAAGGTAGCATCACATGTGAACAAATTAATTAATATAATAAAAATGAGAAATTTTTTGGGGAAATCTTTTTGGTCAATTTTTTGGGACAAAAAATGTTTTTTTGAGCATAGCTAGAAAACCGTATGAACGATTATTTTCAAACTTGGTAAAAAGGTGAATCTTGACCAAAATTAACAAAATTTCAAACATTTCTAGCGGAAATATAAAAAAAAAATTGTGGGAAAATATGTATTTTTGGTCAATGGGGGTCAATTGAGGTAAAATTATTAAACACTGTTTGATTCACATGAAACTTGGTATATATATGGTCAACATTTAGTGCCCAAAATGTTGACGGTCATTTGGAGTTCATCAGGGGTCAGTTAAGTTCAAATTACTAAACATTGTTTGATTCACATGAAACTTGGTACATATGGTTAACATTTATAGCAGTGAGAATTTGGAAGATCATCAGGGGACATTGAAGGTTACATTGTCAAACTGCTTTGGATTCACATGTAGCGTGGCACATAAAGGCTATTCAATATATTTCATTGTGTCAATAACTAGCATATATTGATGCAAGCTAAATATACATTTTGAGAACGAAATATAGCATCGAAAAATTATTTTGTCTCTTCATTTTGGGTTTCTACACTTTAATTTGATGGCCTAAAATTATCGGTGCATCAGTGCATACTGACATTGCATATGATTTGGCGATGTGATCAGCAACTCCGTTGATTGGCCTCTTGTCGCTTATTTTACAAACCCGTAACGTATTACAAACGGGATGCTGGGGTGGCTTTAGCCCCCAGTGAAAATATAGGGGCTGAAGTATGATTCTCCCTCGACAATGATTGGGTCACGAATTCAGGCGATTTCTCACATATGCTAATATTTTTACTTAGGTAGTCCCGTGTGGCTGAATGATTAGAGTATTGCTGCCCTAGACTTGGTGATTGTCCAGTGCATTTTGGTAACAATATCCACAGAGCTTATCGCGGCGTAGGATAAAAAGATGAATTCTCATTTCATAAAATACTATTTCCATCTGAGATCCTTGGATTTATGGGTGTAACCATTCCATTCCACAGGACTATTCATGCTCGTGGGTCACGTGATGATGTTATACACGCATGCCCAGGATGACGGAGACGACGTGGCGGACTACCCGACGGAATACAATTTCTATTTCGGATGGTCTTTCATCGTCGCCTGGTTTGCCTTCGCCCTCAGCCTTTTGTCGGGAACGATTCTCCTCGAACTCTACCGTGTCTGCCGTAAGTACATGGATGAATACGGCAACCATAATCCCGCACGCGTTAAGAACATGCGAAGGTCGCGGCCTGTCCATGTTGGCTCGAACATTTAAATGTGTGAGGGTCCACGGGCGGCCAATCAGAGACCGAATATAACTCCACGCGTGGGACGCGTGGGGCATGCCACGAGCTGTATAAATTTGTGGATCATGGAATTGCAGCAGCATTGAGACGGAATGATATATTTCTTCACGAGTGGTAAAGAAGAGTAAAGTTGATTGGTAGATCCAAATGTTGGAAGGAATAAAGAATACGAGACATTCCGATGAAAGCCGATATAAAAGATCCACTTCTACAGCGTTGAGCTAATGGGAACGACATAAGAATGGACAAAGGGAGAAAGTAAAAAACGTTTTAATCATTCAAACCATCAATCAAGAAGTTTATTGTTGCTCTGTAACATCGAATTTCTTTCTATATGTTAATCTCGTTTTAAGATTTAAAATGTTTCACTATATATAATTATCAAACATAACCGAAGACGAGAATGTCAATAAATAAAACATTAATCTAATATGTTGTTTTCTGGCTCGATGTATGTTTTGTTTTTGTCCGCTTTGTTTCCATGGATCAATATGTGTGCACGGCATATTTGGCGACCTCATTTGTTGTCAAAACATTTCGAATTTATAAACACTGCCTGTTTTACCGTGACGCTCTTACTTCAATACTCAATTCATAAATACCTGTATTGGTTTCCTGATTGGTTTTCTGATTGGTCGAAAAAAACATTCGAGACCAGTCTCGAATCTCATTCGAAGGTACCATCATTTGCATATTACAATTTAGGAGAATTTATGGTTATTCCCCTTGAAACAATGGATATGATATGTGTTGATTTGGTTGCTATTGTAATCTCTGGCACACAGTGTGAACAGCTTATGGAATTCCAACCAGCATTCCACAAACAGACAGTCTAGCTTTAGGCCTTAGAAACACACTGGTATAAACCTAAATCAGCAGCCACAGTTGGTCAATTTTTGTTACAAATTCATATCTCTGGGTTTAAAGAAATGTAATACAACTGTGTAATGTTAGGGTGGAATAACGTTAATGACATTGCGCTTAACGTTACGTTAGCATATGCTGTAAACGCCAGTGAAGTAAGGAATCTAGGCCTAGGCCAGGCTTACGATTTACGGTAATTTATAAAATTAACATAGGCCTACATAGTACATCTTGCATGTTACACTAAAGTTGGTTAAAATTATACCCCTCAATTATGTTCACGTTACAACAGTCAGTTATATCCATCGAGACATCAAAGTAGGCCAAGTCTGAAGTGTGCCTGCTTAATATAATACGCGAGTTGTTACCACCATGACCACTGTACGTTCTGGTAGATTTGTGCACTTAGGCCCCTACGTACATATGAAACAAAAATACGTAAACAAATTCCCAAGTTCTTTCGTTCTCCCGTCTCAGTTTCGAGGAATCCGAGTGCGTATTTTTTTCGTATTCCAAAAAATTCTACATAATACGCATTCCGAGCAGAAGCTAGTTGTCACACTTGGTCATTTACCAAACCGTACTTATAGTCTGAATAGTCTGAAATTGTAATGGAAATCAGCAATTTCAAATGACGGAAAGTTAATAATATTAAGGGCTATAAATTAGACCTAGACGTTTGTTCGGCCGATGGAAATATTAAATTTTTACAAACTATAGTCATTACGACGTCAGAAGAGACTTTCGAAGAATAAAATATGATCCCAATTTTTTTGTCGAAAAATATGAGTTTTTTACCAAATTATACATATAAATGGGTGATTTTTATGAATGGGATTAAAACGAGGGTGTGGGGTCTTAAATTTGATTTAAGACCTCTGATGACGTCATCGAGGAGGGCAGCGGCCTTCGGCTATCGCCTCGGGCAAATGTATGACCTTACACCCTCGTATTTATCCCCTAATTCAACGCGCTTAACAACGGTAATGTAATGGACGCGTTACCATAGCATCGAAACGGAATAAAGCGCGCGAAAGTTTGGCGGATTCGGTTACGTACGGCATGTCCCTGAAAAAAGTTAGATTTTTGTCAAAGGGTGTAGGCTAGTTTTGCCCTATTAAAATGGATTGGTAGCCTGTGCATAGTCCTGGTTTCGTCAAGATTTTACGCCAATCTCTATTGGAATTAAGCATGCAAAGGTTTACCTATAGTTCAAATGCATACGATGGCCCTGACAGGATAAATAAATAAAACATAACACGCTAGCCATGTTAAACAATCCAATACATATCACAGTCGCGCAAAAGTTTGGCGGATTCGGTTACGTACGGCAAGTCCCTGAAAAAGTTAGATTTTTGTCAAGATTTTACGCCAATCTCTATTGGAATTAAGCATGCAAATGTTTACCTATATTTAGCTATTAATAATAGTTGCTTATACTCTTTGGACACGTGTCGGCCGCCAGAGCGTGGGAACAAAATTTCTCCTGTTGTATTTTCTTTGTTTACATCCCCCCCCCCTCCCCCAAAAATGGTAATGGTTTCCCTTTTAATTCCCTTTTAATTTCTAACTGTGACTTTAGTCATGCACGCCACCAAATTTAAACCACGTGCTTAGCCGCTGTACGTAGATCACACCGCCTAACTTTCGTCGCTCACGAATGGCCTAAAGTCAGCTGGAAAGGTGCTATAGAAAACACAAAATTAGGGACCTAAGACGGAGCCATGTGATACTCCAAAGCGTAATAGCTGAGCGGCTGAGAATGTACAGCATACATATATATGTAGAATTTTGTTCAATCAGGTTAGTATATTAATTGGTTTTAGCTTCGAGAATCGACGTATTTGTATGCTTGCAAGATTTCTGATAAATTTGCTTGAATTTCAACTTAGTTGCAATTTACGACGATGTTTTTTTTCTGCCGAGTGTAAACTAATATTATATACTTTGTACCAAGTATGAAGCAATTCAAGTGGCATGCAACATCAATTACAGTTCTAAACTGATATTGTTAACTTGAACAATGGGGTACAATAGGGATAATCATCCATTACCGAAATATATCCCAAGTGTAGCATCGATCACAACTCAAGCTTCATAGACATACAATTCATTTTGGCTGGGATTACGTTTCCTTTTATATGTGGGATGGGCGGTGCAGATATTGTGAGGGGATAGAGGGTAACTGTCGATGGGGCGGAAGCTTTGTCCCGAAATAGTCCCCCACTGGAAATGGGTATTATAATTTGTGCAATCCTCAACTGTAACGTGTATAAACATTTTATATTAAAAATACACCGCGCACTGATATCCTATACTCTCGTGCAAAAGAGGACACTTACCCGTGGCCTCTGGAAAATCAAAAAAGTAAAAGACATTAATTAAGCTCCCGCGTTCCGAACGGCTTTCTAAAATTAAACTCAACGCATACAATACTGAAGAGCCCTTCAGCCTCTTACCATGTGACAAACCACTTCATAGCAATAAGTTCCTTTAGCGCTCATTTTGTCCCGCTAAACCGTTTGCCACAACCCCCACCCCCTCCTGGATATTCCGACACTTTATTAAACGATACAAAATGTAAAGAGAGTTTTGAAACAAATGTGTATGATGGAATCAAAGTGGTTTCAACAACACCTTTCTTTGACGATTTTCTTTAAATTTAGGATCTTCAAAAAAGTGAGAATTAGATTATACTTAACTTTAATCTATTCTTGTCAGGTAAAGAGTTTGTCCAAAAAAACATGTAAATTCGCTAAAATATATATTTCGCGTTCTCCGGTGATCCCCAAAAAAGAACCCCATTAATCGATTCCATCTTTGACGGGTTATTCCCAAACCAATCCCAGAACACTTCGGGTATACGCATTGTAAGGGACGCCGCTGCAAATAGAATGTTCACACCACGTGGTGTCTTTTTTTTAAAGAATTTTATGACTTGAAAATCACCCTTCAAGGTGAAATGATATCGCTTCGTGACGTCATTGACGAAATACAAAACGGATTAATTCTGCTCTAAGAATAGGGTATTATTTTATTTTAAGATTACAGTAGACGTGCTCATGATTTTCCAATATTATCCAATTCTTACTATCTTACTAAGTTACTGTACAGTTTCTACATAAAATAAAGATTCCGAGTTTCTCTTACTCATAATATTGCCGCCGATACACGATTATACTTCCACAAATTCGGGGTGGTTTGAGGTAGAATAATAACGTTATGCAGGTATATTGACTAATATAGGGAATTAATGTAGCA
The DNA here is from genome assembly GCA_027580055.1 of Paracaudina chilensis. Lineage (NCBI taxonomy): Eukaryota > Metazoa > Echinodermata > Holothuroidea > Molpadida > Caudinidae > Paracaudina > Paracaudina chilensis. The sequence goes on along the minus strand of JAODFY010094300.1, from coordinate 2,472 downwards.
CTTCTGTAAACACTTTGTCCAATCTGCAATCGGAAAGGGTCCGATTTTTCGCCCCTTTCCAGATTGGACAAAATGTTTCTAGATGCATCGGCAGCTATCCTCTTATTCTGGCTAGTAATTGGGCTCGAAAAACATTGCCCAATCTGGAAGCCTCCAATTTGTCGGGCCCACTTCTTGTCCAAGTATTTAGGTGCATTTAAACTATTTTAATGGAGTTGTGAAGATGTTACTCCTTACCGCAACTCAAACACTGTACGGGGGAGTGGGGGTGTCCCATTATCGCTTTCCAAGTCAATAAGGAAGACGCCCAGAATAACGTTTTGGGACGAATAACCTCAACCCCACTCCACTTTCCGATGTAATTGTTTCCTAAACGAACCAGAGCACCAATGGTGCAGAGCTCATACCAAATATGTAACCTGTACAATTACAATGATGAATAATAATGCATATTTTACTTTTGACTAGTACAACTACCTAACTGGGTCCCTGTAAAATACAATAACAGAAATAGTACCAAAAATATTTTACCATGCATGGTATCTTTACCAAAACATTTGTAAAGGAAGAAGCCAAGAGGCTTTGAGATTCCTTGCATAAAACATTAAAATTTACATTATGACTAATTATGGATGATTTTGTGTTAAAAGGTAACAGACAACAGATTTACAGAATGCACATTATAATACTAGAACTACTGTTGACTAGTGTTTACCTTAGATGTACTTTGTATATCTTATATGCCACATGATGCAAGTTTGTTTTTACAGATCTATCTAGTGTTTACATTATTTTTTTTCTTCTAGTGTGGCCTTTACAATCTATCAAGACCAGTTAGAACTTGACCAAAAATGATTATTTATATACTGAGGTTATTCTATTTACAAGATGTTCTGTTTCACTTCTTTTATTAATGACTGAGTAGTAGTGTGTAAATCATGGGTTCTTGACAGGTGACCTGTGGGTCAGATCCAGCCTGTGAGATGATTTAATCTGATACACGAAAACAAATATGATTGAAATCATCAATTGAAAAACATTGCCTGACGTCAAGAATGATCTTTTGTTTTTAAAGTTTTTTCTTGGAATAGAGCTGTAAACTGCCCTGTCAGAGTGCTAGTTTGGCTCTAGAGAATTATTTCTGGCAACGATGGGAGAGATTATCTGCAGTAATAATAGTAATAATAGATTTATATTCTCTTGTGGACAAGATAGGTTGTTATTATGCTGATATCATGAATATTATGAATCAGGCATGATATAGGAATGTTATATCAGTCAGCATTCATGTCAATATTTAGGAAATTAATGTCACTCCATGTTGGGGACAGTTTAACTTAACCTAGCCTGATTCAAGCACAATCTTTACCGAAACTTGTCTTCATGTTTTAAAACATTGCACTCAAGTAAACAGTAATATCATTTGAGTTAAGTTGGTAAGTTTGGTATTGTACATAGTTTGGTACTTAGTTATTAATTTGAATGCCGATGTGAATCCAACAAGTGTGTTGACTTGAAATCAAATTAGATATTAATTTTTGATTTTTCTGTATGAACTTTTCAGGTCCACTTTTGATGATAATGGTAGGAGGTGAGGCACTGGTATTTGTATCCATTTTTTTATGAACCATGCAAACATGCATGTTTGCACGGTTGGTAAGAATTCGGAAACAAACAATATCAGGAAAGCCCCCCAAAAAACAATTTACTTATTATCATTTTGGTGTTTTACAGTAGTTATAATGAAGCCTACTGATTGATCTTGATAGCAACTTGAACTGTTTTGTGATCAGACCATGCACAATATAATACATGAGAATGAACTACCTTGGCGTTAGTAAATACAAGGTCAAGAATTGACCCAGCTGAAGTAGTAGGTTGGTGAATGTACTGCTTACCGTGAAGTATATTTTCCATGAAATCAACAATAGATAAGTGTTGATTGTTTTGTAGATTCCCCAGTTGAAATCACCAGTCAACAGTATTGGCCATTGTTGATCAATCTGTGGCATTAAGTTCTGTACAACATGTTGCTTGAATTCCAGGATAGTACAAGAGGGAGATTTGTAAATATTCATGACTTGGAACTGTATATGAGCAGGGTTAGCTAATGTTACTGTTATACATTCAAAGTTGGTTGATGAATGTTTTGCAACTTTGAGAATTTCATATTTATTATGTATGTATATTACTTGTCCATGTGGAGGACGTGGTAAACTTTGTGAACCACCATTTTGACTAGTAAAGGTCACCCGAGGTCAAGGGTCACCCAGATGCGGGTCGACTATTGGATTACAATAGCACAACTCTCAACCTTCACAGACATTTTGTTCTCAAGTTATTGCAAAAATACTAGTTTTTAACCCCTTAATTGACCTTTGTTGACCTTGGATCACAAAATCTGTCAAAGCATGTATGCAGGAGGTAACTTTGAAATCAATTGTTGACAGATAGATAGATAGATAGATAGAT
>JAODFY010094189.1:0-11737 GCA_027580055.1 Paracaudina chilensis | reverse complement strand
TACGGATGGGTCTCTCAGTCTGGAGAAAGAAAATACAATGTAGAAGACCCGGTTTGTTGAAATACGGTGGTTTCTGTTAGTGTTTATTCATTTCGCCAGTCATAACACTCATTATTGAGAGAATGTTAGCCACAGCTTAGCCACAGCGTTTCCTCTAAGAAATCATTCATTGGGTCAAAATACAATAGTTGCAATCGATAGTTAGGCCTACGCCTTATATCTTATTTGTAATGTTATAAACATGACCAGTCTAGTCACCACCACACATAAGGTATGCATGGGATGCTGCGAATATGAAAGCCATTCCAACTTGCAGTTATCGCATGTGTGTTAAATAAGTAGCCTATACATCATTAAAGTGCATTGCAGTCTTATAAATAGCATAGCTATGGTACAGAAAACCGTAAACAATCACTAATTTAACATTTCTGACCGCAATTTTCTTACAATTTACAGTAATAATGTCTCCACTTTAAGTTCTGAACACTATGCCTTTGTAATGTGACTGGCTTTATAACCTTTTGTTTGAAATATATTTTTTGGAATAATTTCAGGAGCAAATGAAACACTCCTTTTTTTGTTTTCAGAGTAGCAGGAACTGTTTCAACTTTTTTTTGGAGTTGTTGCATCATTGTACAAAGCGAAACATACCTGGCATAGAGATTAGGAGTCCAGGGCTCTGTCAAATTTGGAAATCTGAAGGTCAGGTCACCAATGGCAATGATGGTGTTGGCTCTGATGTGAGGCTGTGGTACCTTTGGAGAGAGGGAGAGGGGGGTGGGGTGAAACTGAGAGAATGTGGCAGTCTAGTGATTGTGACACTGGGTTATTGGGGTTATTGGTTCAAGGTTTTGAGTCCTGGTCATATCCATGTGCAAGACAATTAAGGTGGCCTACCAAATCAAAGTACAGTGCTGCAGGCCCATGGTCCCATGAAATTTCAGCTTTACAAACAAAAAATAAAATTTGAACCCCAATACAACATAAATACATGGATACACAAAGAATTGCTTCTTCCATTGTCATAGGCAGGTATTCCTCACATTACAACAAGGCTCGAGCCAATAAAACCTAACAATGTTTCCTGAATTATATTTATGAGGTAATCTGACAAGGCTCGAGCCATCAATTTTTAATTCTGTAAGGATTGGGTGCCCATAGTCAGGTAGTCCAATATAGCCATGGGTTAAAACAAAATAGAAATTTTGCCAGGGTCAATAAAAAAAATATGGATTTCTGATTTAGATGGCATCTCTGCACTTATATCACAATAAAAAATCAGTTATGTATTTTCCAGATTTATCTTTTCAATCATAACTTTTTCATCGACAGATTCGGGAGGCCGAGAAATGCATCATATGAATAATCAAAGAACAGATCAGGTCTACTGGACAACGGGTCATAATACTTACCCTCTCAAGGATGGTGAACAGCAGCTGCAGATGCTTCTCGCAAGTCTCAGAGCTGACCAACATAAATTTGGCCAGAGCCAAGGACGATGTGGCCTGGAGTGAGGGGTCCGTATACTTACTGGGGTTGCTGCAGATATGGACCACCAGGGGCTCTACTGCTGCCAAGAGGTTGCTTCCTGAAGATGAAATGAAAAGAGATGAAATATTGAGGGGGAAAATATGAAAATGTAAAAACAAAATCACACATTGTCCCCCAAAAACAAAATTTGCTGATATGCTGATTTTACAAAACTTATTCCAGTGGTACCCACTTTATGATACAGCATAATGCTAATCTAATGATAGAAAAAACAATGGCGTCCCATGGCCATTTGCATAACAAACCACAGATTGTCTCCTTGGACAATTTTTCATGTGGAACATAAACCAGCTTACCTACCACTTCAATTCACACATCATGCTTACCATTCACTATATCTGATGCATACATATATCATGCTTACCATTCACTATATCTGTTTCACATATCTTTCTTACCATTCACTATATCTGTTCCACATATCTTCCTTACCATTCACAATATCAGTTTCACATATCTTCCGTACCATTCACAATATCAGTTTCTCATATCTTCCTTAACATTCACTATATCTGTTTCACATATCTTCCTTACCATTCACTATATCTGTTTCACATATCTTCCTTACCATTCACTATATCAGTTTCATATATCTTCCTTACCATTCACAATATTTGTTTCACATATCTTCCTTACCATTCACTATATCAGTTTCATATATCTTCCTTACCATTCACAATATCAGTTTCACATATCTTCCTTACCATTCACTATATCAGTTTCACATATCTTCCTTACCATTAACTATATCAGTTTCACATATCCTGCGGATGAACTCTGCTTCTGCATCATCAGCCGTGGCTCCGGTTAATCCCATTTCATCCTCGATGTCCCCTTGCTCTGTCTCGCTGCTCTAAAAAATTAAACAAAGCCAGTGGTATGTTGTTTTATGTTGAAAAGATACTCCACATAATTTCCCCAAAATTACGTAAAGTTCATTTTTTTAACATGACCACATGACTTATTGCGTTTACTGAAAGGCTGTAGAACAATGCAAACAGGTGATTGATCCCTAATTACCTAATCCTAATTAATATCTTGCTTGGTGCCTTCTTAACAACTTGCTTCATCTCTTGTAAACACCTTGCTAATTGCTTAATATCTCCTTGACACCATCCTAAATCCCTCCTATATATACCATTCTTAATCGCTCATTAACTTGCTTAATCCCTGCTATTTCCTATTCTTAAGCCTTCCTTAACACCTTGCTTGATCTTTCTTCAACACATTGCTTAATCCCTCCTTAATCCCATTCTTAATCCCTCCTTAATCCCATTCTTAATCCCTCCTTAATCCCATCCTTAATCCCTCCTTACCTTGCTTTTACCCTTCTTCTCCTGCTCTTTGCTTTTCTGGCCTTCCTGGATGTTGTTCCTCCGTTTCAGTTCCGTCAGGAGGTAGACGTCAAGGTACATCAGCATCTGGAGCGCCGTTTGTCCCACCAGACCCAGAAAGCGGGAAATCACAGGGGCAGGGCTGACCTGTCCCTCCTCCCCATCCTCCATGATGACCTTTGCCAGTCTCTTGATGATGTCACCAGTGATGACCTCTGGATGCTCAGCCAGGAGGAAAATTACTTTCATGGCCTGCTCAGCCAACGGGAGCCAAGTATTGTCCTTGATTTTGCGAATACCTTCAAGACGAAGACAAGTTTTTACTGATGATATCATGAACAAGAAAACCAAGCAAACTTTACATGCCCAATTAAGGTACAATATTGTCTTTGGAGAGTAACTCTGCCTGATTAAGGTACAATACTGTCTTTGGAGAGTAACTCTGCCTGATTAAGGTACAATGCTGTCTTTGGAGAGTAACTCTGCCTGATTAAGGTACAATACTGTCTTTGGAGAATAACTCTGCCTGATTAAGTTACAATACATGGTATAATCCATAATTCTTAAAATCCACATGGTATAATCCATAATTCTTGATACCAATGTGGAGACAATCTATTTAAAATTATTTATAACTCATGTTCATTGTAAAAGAAATATGTCGGACATGTTTTTCCTGATAACAAACAGCAAGAAGGCCGGGTCCTTTGCATGCGTTTGGAAGTAATGGAAATGCTAAATTAACATTATTTTTATTTTCTGTGGTAAATTCATCAGTTCTAAAATGTTGGTTAATCATTTCTTTGCGACATTGATTACGTCAAAGGGTATTTCATTGACATCGATTAAATTAAAGAAATATGGCTAGCCTTTTTTTCACCGATGTGCTCACATTCACCCTGTCAGACCTACACAGGCACAGCGGCTCAATTTATTTTATTGATCGATTTACCATTGACAAGTATCTCAGAGAGGCGGGTGAAGATAGTATGGTCAGAGGGAAATCTCAGAGGCTCGGTCTTACTGGATGCTTTTGGCTGAAAAATTAAATGGGATAAATATCATATCAAGCAGAAGGTAAAATAAAAAATGTTTCTCATCCGGATTTTTCCAAAATGCGAAGGATGATGTTTTTTTTTGTTTTTTTTAGGCAACTTTCCGGCAACATTTTGTGTATGTTTGTATTAAAAAACACATAAAAATGAAGGAGGCATGTTTACAGTGGTAGGCTAGTACTACTGTGTTTTAAATATCCAATTTATTCATAAGAATTTCATTTTTTCATTGATTTTTGGGGATAATTTTTATTTTAAAAATCCAGACGTCCACCAAAAAGAAATCAGCAGGGATGAGAAACATCTTTTTTTTACTTGGCGTAAACTTTGGATTGGAGATTCCAACTGGGAACATTTTGTGGCTCTGATGCCTGCATTTGTATTTTATGTTTTAGATCAATAATATGTCAATAATGGTGAAAATAAAAATAAAGTCTGTGAAGTTGGAAACACACAGTAAAATATGGAATTTCCTGTCCTATCATCTTCCCTAATCCATTGTTCCTTTCCTTCACCCTCCTAGGATCGAACTCAGTCCCACTAACTTTTATAATATTTCTCATGCACAGGTTTTATTGTTACAACAGTCAATGTCTGCTAAAACCATTTATTGGCCTGCTAAATATTGGTCTGCTAAAATCAATGTTGGAAGCATAAGTACCTTTCCAGAGCCCCCTAGCTTCAGGAGAACCACGCAAGTGTCTCTAGCCAACAGGAAATCCTCCTCAGCCCTCTCTCCCAGGCCCACGGTCACCAACACCTCCGTGTTGCTATGAACCAGGTCAAGATCAGCCCTGCCAAAAAATAAAAAGTGTCAATCAGAATGACAAACACACACCCTATGGGAAAAAACAGAAATGCAGTAAACAAAATGAATTCCTGCTCCGAAATTGAACATTTCTCACCTTGAAGTCACACGATCATGTACAGCACACCCTATTATAGTAACTGATTTACCCTATTATGATAATGGAATAACCTGTATCTATATTCATATCAATCATGACCTTTGAGGAGTAGGTACAAAAGAGATGCTCCATTAGATTTGAAGATGAAGTTACCCTTTACACTAAAAGTTTACATTAAACCTTACCCAGCAGCCATGCCTATCAGTTTAAGAGCGGCCCTGGATTCAACCTGGCCCATATCTTGATGCTTGCCAGTAAAAATCTCCCACAACAGCTGGAAGACCTGTTTCGGGAGCTCATTGCCTCGCACAAATTCACAGATGAGCTCTTCCAGTGATGTCATCTGACCAATGGTGGCGCCAAACATCAGAACCATCAGGTTTCTTACGATGTGGAGGCTTCTCGCTCTGTAATGAAATAATTAGCTTTCTTAGGTCCTTGTGCAGTCCTGCATTTTTCAAATGATGCCAGTTCTGATTTCTGGGCCAGATTTTATCAGCAACATAGGTTGTCTTAGCTTCTAAAACCATGGGAGGGCCGGGATGTTAATGTTATAACATCCCGGCCTTCAGGGTCAGGCCCATCACTGCACACTTGGGCTTTTGATGTCATGGCATCGATGGAGCGGAGGTAGAGCAGGTATACTACAACCAGAAGGATGGTGAACTATTGGGCGGTAGGTTCTGATGTGCAAATCATTTGACTCACCAAAGTATAGTGGCAAAAGATGTATCGAATCATCTCATAGCTGGTTGCTGATACTCTTGGAAAAGCAATTGATTGGGTCAATACTATGCTTGGGCGATATATCGATATTTATAGTTACCGTGGTATTAATTTCTGTCGGTACTATATATAGCCATTCCCAAAACTGACAGTATCTTGATATGGTATTTGATGCGGTAATTGAGATATTAATGAAAAAAGGGTTGTTTCTTTTCTCCTAGGTTTTATTCTCATTTCTTTGACCATAAATCATAGCCCATTATATCCCTTTCATGGTAGCTCCCAATCACACCGACTGGCCCGCCCACTGTTACCAACTAGGCAACAATTCACCCAATAAATAATAACTGTGTAAATTGAATGTAGTTTGGCATGTACTGACTGACATAATGCACATGCACATGCAGTCGTATCTGCATGATGTTTGCAAACGAGCACAGGAAACTCTGATCCCATCCCCCTCCCTGGCCACCCATGTATTACTTCTTTTCCATCCAAAATTCATAATTATTTATAATTCAAACAGTATTAAACTTTATTATCTCACATAATTATTTTCATTTATTATCTACAAATAAAGCATATTCTCATTGAGGCTGTCTTACAACTAACGTTTCAATGATTGATTTTCCAACACGTGTACAGCCTATACTATAACCACACACAAGGTATATGTACTGATATAGCTTAGGCTTATGCAATGTTACTTAGTGATACATTACACATGTACAGATGCAATGCAGAGACTAAAATTTTAGGTGGAACATAAATTTTTGTTGATAAAAAAAAAAAGATAAATAATGTCACAATTGGAAAGATCATTCTCTAACAAATTTGTTTTGGGGAAATTAAATGTGCGATGGCCTTTTTTAGAGAATATTGAACAGGATTTAACTAGCGATGTTTAAATGTGCGTATAGTTTACATTACTGTAGAGGGCAGTTATGCAACAATTCCGTGAATAACATGTTATTTTCTGCGATCATGGAATCACAGGGGCCCTAGATATGTTACGCAAAATATAAATAATCTATCCAGACTTTGTTGACTGGGTTCATTAATCGAAAGAATTAAATGCAGTAGCTTGCCACTTATAGTTGATATTGTTAAAAAAAAAAAATTTTTAAATATTTTAAAAAATAATTATAGTAGGATGGTGACACCACGGTCTGCACACTTTATAATAAATTGAATATTGCAACAAAGATATGATGAAGCCTATAGACATAGTATAGTCGTTGGTGAAATTGGGTATATCCACCGTTCCAATGTTCCATGTTCCCTGGGTTGAGGTACAGCCTCGCCTAAGGCAACGCCATCAAATCTGTTACCCCTCACAAACCCCTTCCCCTCTGTTGAGGTGTAGCCCCCTACATCCACCTCTTTGAACACAGTGAGTGACCCATCAATAACCTTTCTGTTCTCTATGTGCTGAGGTACAGTCTCATTTAAGGCAACACCAGAATGACTTTGACCCAACCAAATCATTATATTCCTCTTGTATTGAGGTATAGCATTCCCCATATCCACCTCATACACAACAATGAACCCTCAATAAACTTTGTGAGATTCCCTCTCTATTGAGGTACAACCTCATGTAAGGCAACACCATAATGACATTAACCACCAACTTCCTGATATTCCTCCTGTATTGAGGTATAACCACCTCTAATCCCCCATGTCCATCTCATCCACAACATAGACCCCTCATTAAGCACTGTGAGGTTCCATCTCTATTGAGGTACAACCTCATGTAAGGCAACACCACAATGACTTTGACCCCAAACCAAATTATGATATTCTTCCTGTATTGAGCTATAGCTACCTCTAATCCACAACACTGACCCCTCGATATCCTTTCAAGTTCTTTATGTGTTGAGGTACAGCCTCATGTAAACTTGTGTAAACCTCATGTAAACTTAAAGCAGCACCCCCATGACCTATGTTACTTCTGGAATGAGTTAAGCAACAGCCAACACCTCAATACCTCAACTAACCTTTCTGGTGTTACTTGTGGAATGAGTGTAAGCCACAACCAACACCTAAATACCTCAACTAACCTTTCTGACGTTCCTTCGGGGTTGAGGTACAGCCTCCTGTATGCCCCGACCACTGCCTCCTTAACTGCCTGCTCCTTGGACCACACCAGGATCATCATCTTGCGGACCCCTTCCTGAGAGTTGGACACACCGAACTCAAATGCTGACACAAAGAATGAAACAGCCTCTAGGACATCTGAGTTGGTTTTGGAGACGAGCAGTTCGCAGAGGATGGGGACAGCTTTCTGAACAAGCTTGGCAAATGTGACCGAATCCTGCAAATAGCAATAAGGAAAATAAATTGGGAGTTTGATTCTTTAAGGAATTGTAAGATAGAGCATGAATAGATGGGTTTATGACCAAGCTCTTGAAATCCACCTAATACCATTGCCATTTCATGATTATACATCATAAGATGTTAATTATATGCAGATATATATTAACTGAGAATAAACATCCACACATATAGCCCTTATATTGTTAGTGAAACTCCAAATCTGGAGTACAGGGTTTTGGCAAACAGTCTTTCAATCTGTGCAAGTTTGAAGGCCATCTGTTACATGTCTAATGATCTTTAAATTGGTGACATCATTTAATCTTCACATTGTGCATGACATAAACCTGGTTCCCAGGCTTTTTCCCAGCAAAAAATCCAGGAAATGCGAGGTGCTTTTCCAACACTTTTACTAACCTGAAGATATTGGACAAGAACTTGCTGTTTGGTGACTTCGTTCACGGCGACGTTCTCCACCTCAGAATTGGTGTTCCCTGTGAGTCCAGCTTCGGCCAGCCGCTGTAAGGACTCAATGTCAAGGTCCTCCATCGGCGGCGCGGTACTCCCCTCACCTGCATTGACAGATATCCCAGCATAAAGGTACTAGCAGGTTATTTTGTACTCTTATCATAAAGGCAAAAAAAAAAAATTGTCTTCATCTTTTTTTCTTTTTAGCAATTTACAAGCTATTTTGAGTGAAATTAGAATTAATGAGCAATTTCATTGTCATTTGGCAATGCATATCTTAACCATACCAAGAATGACACTAATCAAACATATGGCTGGGAAGATATGGTCATTCCAACAATTTTAACTTTAAGCCCCGCCCACTCATTAATATTCATGTCATGGACAACAAAAACAATAGGGCACATCTACTTATCATGGGGCATCTGTCACATATGACATTACTCCAACAAATGCCAACATAACCCCACAATCAGCTTATATCTGCAGTTTGGATGTTTTGCAGAATAAAATCAAACGTATTAAATAATTAATTGAGCAGCATCGTCAGTATTGCCCACGCTTATGCTTGAACAGGTGTCGAATATCAGTCAAAAGTTCTTAGCAACGTTAGTTCACTCCGGCAGCTCCACTGAGCTCAACCATGGATTCAACTTGATCGATTGAAATTATTTGAATGCACCAATTAAGCAACTGTATCTCTAGTTTGGTCTTTATCAGAAAAAATAAGTTTGATATTCACAAGAAGTACTGTCACAAGCCCTGTACATTCATCAATTATATAAACAAGCATGACAACATTCTTCAGGTACAACTGCATTTAAAATTGATACCACATGGAGTTTAATTTTAGTTATTTGTAAATAAACACATGAAAATGTTACATTTGGGGCAGGTTATGCAATGCATGCCCCTACCTATAGTTTACATGCAAGCTCTACCTGTGTAGATGACTTTCATCAGTCTGAGCATTTCACAGAGGTTCTTCTCATCACAGCCATCGATGTCCTCTTCTTCTTCCTCTTCGTCAGAACTAGACAAAAACATGACAAGAGCATAAAAGTAAGATTTCATCTGACCGATCAGATGTATAAATTGACTAATCAAGTCCATCTGAGGTTGAGTTAAGCAAATGAAAAGTACCTGATTTTAATATGACGAATCAAAACCAACTGATGTTTGATTTGTGATATCAAACTGTCTGAGGTTGAATTTAAACAATCAAAATAATATGATGTTTAATTTGACATCAAAACAATGGAAATGATTGTGACCAATCAAAACAATATGAGATTTGATTTTACCTAACAAAACCATCTCATGTTTTATTTCAACGATCAAAATAATCTCATGTTTAATTTCAACGATCAAAATAATCTCATGTTTAATTTCAACGATCAAAATAATCTCATGTTTAATTTCAACAATCAAAATAATCCCAAGTTTAATTTCAACAATCAAAATAATCCCAAGTTTAATTTCAACGATCAAAATAATCTCATGTTTAATTTCAACTATCAAAATAATCTCATGTTTAATTTCAACGATCAAAATAATCTCAAGTTGAATTTCAACGATCAAAAATAATCTCATGTTTAATTTCAACGATCAAAATATTCTCATGTTTAATTGGTAATCACTGCCCGGAACGTTAAAATAGTGCTCTACACCCAAACAATCGGGTATCCGGGTACCCGACAGGTAACAGCATCGGGTACCCGGTTCCTGATTTTTGGTACCCGTGTAAACACTACAATTAATGATAGTACCTTTATTCAACCTGTCAGGATGGGCTCTCTAACCCAGAATGAGGTGGTATCATGGGAAATAAAGGCAAATGGATTGTGAACAATGTGTATTTATAATCTGTTTCATTTCTTTTCAGGGATATGTTTAGTCTGCCAAACAAGAAAGGTTTTGAGGTGGTCATGCATTTCCTCTTTGTACGACTAAATCCTGCAATGGCCCAAGAAAGATTTAGGTGAGTATTCTGTAAGGAAAATTTGGCAAACCATTCCCATACATGTGTGAAATTAAGGAAGATTCTTTAAAAAAAAATAGGCAAATCATGTTTATCAAAACACAGAGTGTAGTTACTGTCATATAAAAAACTATTACATTGATCATCTGTCTGTCCATTCGTCCAAAATTATTTAGAGTGACCCATGCATACAGGGTTTGACCGATCTAGATGGAATTTGGACCCATTGATCGTTGGGTGATGGGCCATTGTTGGTTGGAATTTGAAATCAGGAGAAACCATTCCTCTTATTGGTCGCCCCCTAAATCCCTTCGTGGGGAACAATACAATTCTACCCAGAATGGAGTCACTAACACTATAAACTGTATGAAATCACAAATACTCCAAATTAGTGAATCATGTACATAACAGGTATAGAGTGGATTAACATCGATGAACATAGGTTTGGTGAATGTGTATTATCATCAACTACATATAAACACTTTTGCACCAATGATGAAACAGTCTATTAGTAAAATTAAATTTCCTTTTATATTTTTTCCATCACAGAAATTGCTGGCCAATCCTTGACAAGAAACAGGAGCAGCATTTCAGGAAGACACTTAGTGGGTGGCTGACAGAGATATCAAAGGTTGGTGGTTAACAAGCATTGCATTAAATATCAAAACATGGGACAGTGCATGTAAACGGGGCTATCCTCAGTGGTGCTAAGGGTAACAAATACACAAATTACAAACTCACAAAATATTTACATTTTACATGTTGATTCAAAACCAATTCATAGTGTGTGTTAAAGGTTCTACACTGCCAATTTTTTAGCTGACTTTAAATCTACCACCAGGAATCACATCCTAGGGTGTCCCAGTTCAGTTATTGTCACTCCTATTGAGCGACTTCTGTATTATGCCAAGGCATGCAGTAGCAATAAACACACACTATAAATTTGTTCAGAAGGTTTTCTACTTCATTTAATGGTCACTACTTGGGTAGGAATTAGCAGAACCCATGGATACATTTTTCAACACTCAAAAACGGGACCTGGAGCACATCTAAAATCACTTTTGCCAATGAATGAGGTGTAGCTTCCTTGCCGAATTTGTACATATCAAACATTGAAATCTCAACAATGGAACAAGCTATTTGGATGCTGATTTTATCTTTTGATCCGCTGTCATTTATTAAGCTTATGTTTACTTCTGGGTCTCATTAAAGGATCTATTTTTCAGGCACTTTCAATAGGATTCAGGGTTTGAGATTTGCAATAATTTTTTTCTGATGCAAAACAGAGACATTACTACCTCATCCCATTATTTTATTTGCACAATGTTAAAGACCAAGTGACATGAAAACTTGACTTCAGTTATTCTAGTACCTTATATTTAGTACATTGAGGAAATCCAA
>JAODFY010094078.1:0-11738 GCA_027580055.1 Paracaudina chilensis | reverse complement strand
TATTATTATTATTATTATTATTATTATTATTATTATTATTATTATTATTATTATTATTATTATTATTATTATTATTTTTTTTTTTTTAATTATTATTATTATTATTATTATTATTATTATTATTATTATTATTTTATTATTCTAATATATTATTATTTGCCAATATATTTTTCAGCAGTTATGGATTACCCTTCACCTTAGTGGTTAGAGCGTCTGCTAAACAGTCGGTCGGCTGGGAGTTGGAACCTCGGCCGATTCATACCAAGATTAAACTATAAACTGCATTGGTGCTCAACATACAGGAAATAAGTGAAAGTGCTTCTATCAGTGATGCCATTGGGATGTAAGCAATCGTGCCAAATTTCTGGGTCTGCTGAGCCTAAAAACAATATAAAAAATATTGGATATAACAAAAATAAAGCTTAAACAATATAATAAAGTGATAATAAATAGCGTGATATATCTAGCGCCCCCCCCCCCAATTAAAATTGATCACGTGGTTGTTATCGATCATTGACAAGTTCTATTTGCCAGGTACGTAGTTAAATTATTAAAATCATGGCAAGCAGAACGAGTTTCACGCGTTTCGCAGCTGACGTTTCGCTGTGTAGTTGTGCGCTTCTCTTGTGGCGCACTTTAGGACAACTCGATAAAAAAAAAACATGTCAATCGAAACTCTTTTACTGTAGAAGTGCACCGATGGAATAAACACATACTTGGCATTTATGTTGTTTTGATGGATTATAATTCCAAATATCTGATAAATTTATTGCCAAATTACAGTGAACCTAATTTGAAAACGTGTTAAAATATTCACTCTAACCGATGGTGACGTCAAAAAAATAATTATCGTCATTTCCTCGAGAGGGATAATGCGACAAATTTTTCTTGAAACTTTTCATCGCATGTATATTAAAGTGATTGAGTTTATATTTTATTTTATTTTTATTTTGCATGAAAAAAGTACGTACAAAGTCATTTACATATCAGCTAAGAGAACATGCAAAGTGGCGGTTTGAACTGAAGGCTCTTAATTAATGTAACGTCCATATGCACAATCTGTGCGGGTAAATCAGGTACCGTAGTAACCTATATATTCCTTGCTACTGTATGTTAATAAACATAGGACTCCCGGCTTAATCTTATACTTTCAGGTGCATTTAGTTCGTCATATATGATTTTATAATATAATTGTCGTGTGATTACTGCACATTTCCGCTAAGAGCATAGCTGCTGATTGTTTAAAAAACGACGTGGTATGTGCAGCTTTGTGTATTTTCGCTGTCACTTTGCCAGATGCTCCATTAAACTTATAACTTAGTAATTTAAAACAAATCAATATCTCTACAAACAAAAACAATGAAATAATATAAAATGTAATGAAATTGTCCCTATGGCGTGTAGTGTTATTTATCAGAAAGTTTTTTTTTTTTCCACGAGAATATTCTTTTAAAGGATCTGATAATCGTTCAGTGTTGGCCTCGGGGCGTAGCCAGTTGTACAATTGTACATTGTATCTCCTGGGTCTTCTCAGCCATCAGCCAAAATGAAAGAAAACAAAACATGTACCCTGTTTTCTCATTCCTTGCCTATTTGAATTTCAGCATTTGAACACATAGTCGTAAGACCTTAGTGGAGGTTGAATGAAAACCGTGACACCATCCTAGACGGAGCGACACCATCGGTTGGCGGGTAGCTAAATATACCTCCTAGATCGCCGGGAATGACACTTCACAGACCTTGCAAGTAGCTTCTTTGTCTCTTTCATTTTTAATTTTAGACTTTTAGTTGTAGTAGTTTGTTAAAATAGGAATTAGTTAGTAATATCACTCTGAAGAGGGAAACAGTCCCGTACTCCCCCCCCCCTCCCAAGCTGAAAATATCTGTCGCGTAGAATTCTGACCCTCATTTAATCCCCAAGGCACTCCATGTAAGTCATGGATACCAGTCCTGGCGTCATGTTAAAAAGGGGCGGTATTCTGATTGAATTAATTGAATAGGATGAAACTTTCCAAAAACAACAAAACGATTTACAGCTACGACCGAAGCGCATGCCCTTTATTTATGTTTTTGATGAATTATTCAGGATATCTGAAATTGTTTTAGTAATAAATCTAATTAATTAAATATATTTGCTCCCAGTAAATTATTGATATCATTAGTTTATATTGTGATACCATGAAATCGATTTTTTGATATCTTTAATGGAATTCATGATATCAGAAAATAATACACCAATTGACGATATCAAAAATTCAAATTCAATTATTGATATCACTAATTCGATATGTATATATCGCTTATTCGAATTAGTGATATCAGCAAACATGACGTCATGTTTGATGATATATCTAATTCGAATTGATGATATGCACATTATCGCTAATTATAAATAATGATATTAATTAAACACATCTGTCTCCGTGAGACAGATGTGTACCTCCCAGCAAAAATAAAATAGAATTGGATAAATTTGGAAAATTAAGTGAGAATAAAAGGCTGCAACAAGATAATAGCTTAAATTTATACAATATTCTGACCCAATTCATATATTTATTTGATATATTTATCATGGGATACCAATAAGGTGTTTCTCCCCTTGAAACGTGGGGAGGAAGCTCCCACATTTTTTACTGTGGGGCTTTATTATCAAATGCGTGTCATGGCAACAAATGTTTAAGCAGGACCTTATGTATCGATAAATATAGCCTATATATGAATATGAGCTATTTCTGCGTCATCTCTCTCTGTTGGAATCGCTTGGATGAGAATGATCCCGCCTAAATGGTGCCGCAATAATCAATCCTAGCAGACAGCTTGTATACTAAAGCTTGTATACTAGATGAAACACCTCGGTCATGAATGATGGTTATACCCGCCTTCTCTGATGACTTGACCGAAATAACGTACTGTAATTGATCACTCCAAACAGCAGCGATCATAAATTCGGAGGAATCCAAATATACGATGATAGTTGACTTTACAAAATCGCTCCAAAATCATTTATTTTAAAACTAATCTTCTTATGTTGTGTAATAAATCCGAGCCGCCTGCCATATATCCAATTTAGTTTCTATGTAGTCCATTATAGAGCGAGTTCAACAAAAAAGAAACTATAATGTAACCACATCTTGCACATTTTTAACAATGATTATCTTCAGTAGACGTATGTGACAGCGCCTTTAATTAGTTATTGTATAATTCATTTAAACTAATTTAATGTATGCATGCTTATTTCTATTCTTAATTGTGTTACTCCGATAACTGGATATTGTTTTACCTTTGTTATTTATTTATGCTTAAGCATTGTGTGATGAGTAAGTTATCTCTGCCATGAGACGAGTCTGACCATTTCTTACGTTTAATTAAGTTTGTACTTCCCTTTATTTTTTACGGCTCAGACCACGCCTGGCACGCTACCGTTTTATTTATGGTCTACTGGAAAGGAATAAATGAAAGTTGAATTTAGACATGTTTTTCCTTGAGGTCTGTCTTTATTAACTTGTTTATCGCCATAATACAAACATAAAATTATTCATCATTCGTCAAAGACAAATTTAAACTGGATGTATAACAGCTGACAAAAACATATTTGCGATTAAGATGTTTCAAGAACTCTTACAAATCAAAATTCAGCATCTTCACCTGGGGATTAAACGATAAACTATCCAGATTTATTTAAGTTTTATTTTTTTTATTCAAAACCCTTGAGTCATACTTTCATTCATGAGACACATTATTTTCAAATGTTTTCTTCGTTTGTAACACTTACATTAAGTTCATTTTATGGATTTCTTCAAAAAAAAATCCGCGATTTTAAAACGTTGCCAAATGATTGGATTAAACATAATTGGATTTTTTAAATATGATTTACAATAGTAAAACATGTACCCACAAAACGACCTAGCATTCCTGCTGGTCCCGATGTATTTAATTAATCTGATCGACTTATTTATTGTTTGTACCAGATTAGGCCAATAATAGTTTACATGAACTGATAACCCTGCTTGACAGCAGTGAATTGTAGGGCTGTTTACCGCAATGTAAAAACAGTCAACTGACATAACTGCAGTTCCGATCATTTTTAGAGTGCATCGATGACATTTTAAATAGTGCCTTTATTTTTATTAACAAATCAAATCGTAGACCTCAACTGATTTTAAAAAAGAAATTGGACAAAATAATTTTCATAAAACATTCCACGAAAACCCCTAGTGTAATTATGCTAGCTCTACGTGAACCGGACTCGTGAGACCTTTGGTAAATAGCTAAAAGCACATTAACAACCGTCATTTTCGGTCATATTATGGGCTATTAAATTTGAGCTGATATACAGTCGTTTAAATTAAAGAAGGCCTTTTCAGGGTTCCCAAAACTCCTCAATCTGCTAATAATGGCTTCTGAGCATGTTTTAGGTCAGTTCAGACTATGTAAGAACACGTTTTACAATAGTCCAATTGGGGATCTGTACTGATGCATGACCATATCTCGATCGAGCAGAATATGACATCATCGGATAGCATATGGCTCGTCTTTCTGCTCACGGAATGTCAATATCTATAGTTTAAAGTGACTATATCACCAATTATTACATAACAGCTATGAATTATTAATTCAGCTGACTAGAAATATACAATCATAACTCCCATTTTGGAGTATACTATAGTTGTCTTTTACTCCTCATGCAAGTGTCATCAATACAATTCAGTTTTTGTGAATTTGTGAATTTTGCCTGCTCATGTGTGCTTCGTGATAGAGCCATTTTTAATTATGCTATAGAAAAACGAGCCTTACTTATCTTACTCTAGCTTCGGACAAATTATTGTCGCATACCACTAGAACAGTTCCTGTGCGATAATGAACTGTGGCTGTGATTAATTGTTGCACAGTAGAATATTTACAGAATCGACCCTGGTAAACTTTACATCCAAGGGACCCATTCTATTGCTGAACCTTTAAACCAATTAAACCAATCAATCGACTGACACCTGTTATATTTCGGGTTTTCATATATTGCAACCACATATAGGACCATCAGCTTTAGTAGACTAACACGTTTCTTCTTATTTTATATTTATTTTAATAACTTGCAGAATGTTTAGACAGGTCACCTGGTGCAAAACAGCAGAAACAAGAGAAACAATGGAGTGATAATAGCTTTCCTTTGGAACTGAACAAAAAACGTGTTTACGAAATATAGCAACATCGCCGCAAGTTCATGCAGGTGTACAACAGTTAATGTGATTATAAATATCCAGATTCAGACAGAGGTTCTATGTACAGGAAAGCGTTGCGCCATGCATGGTTAGCTGAAAACGTACAGGAAACGGTTGTGCCATACATATATAGGTTCGTTGATCAACAGCTGATGGCCTATTATTATGGAATACAATCATTTATGTATAATAGCTGTACGTGATAATAATTATCCCGACCCAGTATTTTGTTTGCATACAGGAAACAAGTGGATCATGTACCTATAGACGGTCTTTGATGGTTAGCTGAACGCCAATACATGTATGATGAAGTCGTTTCTTTACATTGGCAGAAAGTGATAATGATATCCCGAACCAGAAGTCTGTGGCCCTTCCCATCCAAAACAAATGTCCAAACATATATAGCACATATTGAAAGATAGGAAAATGAAACCTTTAGATAAAAGAAGAGAATAACTACACTCAATGTCTAAAGTCATATTACAATTGCATGTTTGGTTGTTGAGAAATTGCCTTTTTTAAATCACTTTGAATTTTAATTTTATTAAAGCATCTGGTCACATTTGTGATGTCATCAGCTCACTTATTAAAAGCCTGTAGATATATGGTACAGTCATTCCTGTACATTGTCTGAAAGTGATCATAAATTTTTATTCCGTTTAATTAAGCACATAACATGTTTATATTTTTAGTCCTATTTGTTTATGTGTACATGGGTAGAGAAATGATAGCAGTTCCTGAAGTAGCAGGGTCTCGACCACACGACGGGACTGGAGAAAGTTTTATGTGACTGGTAGGTTGTTTCCTTGTTACATGAAAGTTGGTGGAATAAATGTACTAAGAAATAAAGGCCAGCAAAGGAGGTCATGTAACACAACTGTTTTCTTTGTACCAAAGAGCTTTTGAGAATTTTTTTTTTTAAATAAAGGGTCCTTACAAAATATTGTTTTTATTGGTTATTTTATACGATGTTTTACATAACACAGATTGTTCATAAGACACTCCGATTTATCGTACCGGTAATAGCTGAAACGATTCTTTATATTATACTTTTTGTCATATATAGTGACCTTCGCGCTATTGACATCAACAATATATGACAATTAATCATGACAATTAGAAATCGCATGTTACCTATTATTGTTTTATTTTTTTAAATAAAACTCTGAAGGATAAATCTCCGGTAAGTAATCATTCTCTGTCCAAATCAATATTGCTATATATAACAATCACGTTCACGATGCTTTTGAAAGGTTGGTGTGATTTTCTTCACAGATGCTTGACGTGAAAAGTGCCCATTAAATGTTTTTAGCTAAAGCGAAATTAAATTGGAAAGAAAAAGCTTAAAGTAAAAGAAGAAAAAGAAGAAAAAGCTTAAAGGTGAATGTTAATTTAAGTAAGTAAGTAAGTAAGTAAGTAATACTTTATTATAATGCCTGTGGTAACACTAATATCTGTAGTATAGTAAACAAATAAAAACTACAACAGAAGAATACAAAACATAGAAAAAGAAAGCAGAACATAACCCGAGAGAACCTCAGAACTTTGGGAAATGTGTGTGTTCTAAATGCATACAAAATGTCGCCGTGAATTTCAGCATATATTATCCCAAATATACAAACATATATCGGAATAATCCATTTCTAGCGCTGGGCTATCACGAACCGTGGAATCCCGTGGGCATTAAATTGCAATATTTAGTATATAATAGGTTTGTTGTCCTCTTATATCTGCAGAATATCAGAATATTTCACCATCACTTCCCCCGAACTCATTACTGAAATGCCAATAAACCAACGACTCTGTAGATGATGGTTGTTAAATGACAATTTTATGTATGATTATCTGACATCAGAATTTGTAGCGCATATGGTAACAGCAAAGAAGGAATAAGTACTTTCAATATGTCAGGAATTAAATGGTCAAGTATTAAAAAATGAGGCATTCGACCAATCACGTTTGGGTAACGTTCGTCGTGTTGTATCAACTTCCGTGTTTCAGCAACCTTTAAATGGGGCATGACACGACACTTACACACACAAAATATGTGTGATAGAGAAATAAAAAAGGCAACCATATATCTTATCTAATTTCTGCGACATAAAACGGCCTGGTGCCCTTTATACATGTCAGTGTCCTATAGATATAATTCCACCGCTCCTGTCTTTATCAATGTACAAGAAGTCTCCGTAGTTTTAGAAAAGAAATTATCTTTACGATACCACATATAAACAAAGTTAATACAGTTCAATGGAATGTATTCTCTTTTATCTACCCCATGGTGTTTCAACCTGTGGTACGCGTACCTCAGGGGATACGGGTACCTCAGGGGGTACGCGGGATCATTTCAGGGGGTAGGCGAACATCATTCTGCATGGATCACGCATCTTGGCCATTTTTATACCCAATGCCTACGCTGATGAAAAAAGTTTGAAAACCCATATACATTAGAAATTCAACTTTATATAACTACTTAAATATTGTAGTTAAAGCGAAGCACGTGCATGAAATATTTTAAAAATAAAAAAGTATATGCCTATGTATTCTTCATTCACTCTCCCTCTCTCTCCCTCTCGCTGTTTTCTCTCTATTTATTATCTGAAACCTTGAAAAAAAAGGTGTATCATCTTTCTGGCGGGTGTGTGACAATTTGATTCAGACAACGCATGCGCAATTTGCATTTAAATCCTTCTCCAGTCAAACGGGACAGCTATCCATAATCTTTATCCGGATTACAGACACGTAGGCTCTCTCCTGTGAATTACGAGTGGAATATGATATACTGTAAGGGTAAATCGGCGGTATGTCAAAATTTTAATTCACTGCGGATATATCGTTTGCCAGGTCTTATGTCGCAAACATATTTCACACTCCCGAAATAGTTTTTGACCAGGCGTTTTATATCCGCGCAGATTTAATGATCAATTAATGGTCGCCCAGTGACTTGCCGAACAATCGTGCGTGGTCTCATCCAGAGAGGATAGAGAGGATGAATCCATGGAAATGAAGGGCATTTATCCTCTGAGATCACAGAGCAGGTTGGTTATTTTTCCCGGGCCCATAACTTATAAGGAAGACTTCGGATTGTGATTGGTTGTTGAACGTGGCCAGACACTTAACATCGTCGTGGATGACCTATTACACCCGGGTCAATGTGTTATAAAGAAAATAGCGATTGTGATTGGTTGCTGAAAAAGGGACTGGCCGTAACATTACTGTTGATGACGTTTTCCTCACGGGTCCATTATGGTATACGAACGCTTAACCTATAATTGCATACATTAATATTACCTAGAAGAAGTTGGTGTGGTTTTCTGGCGATCTTTAATGCAAACTTAACTCCAATAAAAACTTAAGATAATACTAAATGTTCATATCAAAGTAAATAATTTGCTTTTGGGTATCAAACAACTCAATTCTTGTGTATCAGATTTTGTACGACGTCACCGAACTTTCTATTTCCATCTTTATATTTGTAAATTGTTAGTGGATCTAAGCTTACATATAGCTTACATTATGTTTCACTTCATCTCGAGTGCCACTCTGCTCCTTGTCAGTGATTCCTATCCCCTGACCCCACTAATCTTACGCCAATAGTATTGAATTGAACAATCTGACTGGTTCTAAACGAAATCGAACACTCACTGACTCAATTGAACGTATGACATATCAACAGCGAAATTAAATACCGTAATAAATCTCTGATTACACCGAAAATCGTTTGCTAAATTATTTTTTTCGATATCATTGAGGGTTGATTACATTTTGGCGACACTTTGATCGGTAAATTTCTCTAAGGTTTTGGGTTCATCTGCTAAGACCTTGATAATCGTTAAAGGTACCATCAGAGCTTGCGCAGTAAAATATGACATTTTTCTCTCTTCCAGTGAATTCATTCATCATTCAGTCCATAGCTCGTCGAGTAAAACAACAATATATCCTACTCATCTTAATCGTAATATCGTATTATTATTATTATCTAAGAAAATACTTGGATAAAGTTGTACGGTTTGGCGACACACTATATTTTTAAGCCGGTAATTTTAACTAATTATAATACATTAAAAAAATAACTTGAGCTGCATGAATTTGGCGTGGTTTTATGGCTATTTTCTAAATAAACTCTGATAATATATACCTTTAATATATTAATATATTTTATTCCACTACCGGTATCCGTGCTCAAAGTATCCGGTAACAATATCAATGACTAATTTTTTTTTAAATAAATTTATTTCCTTTAATTAATTAATTAATCTAATAATTAATCTATTAAAAGAAGTTATTAAAATAAAATAATATATTAGGTTTTCTGGTGCGCGAACTTGAAGGTTGTAAAAATGGCTCTCGTATGTATCTCGAAAAATATTTTAATAATTTAATTTTAAAGGTCCTTATAAGATTCAAATCATGCCATTTTACGTCATTCAGCTACTCCAAACCAGCTGATAATTCATCGATTATTTAGATAAAGGCTGCGGTGCACTATGCAGCTATTGAAACAGTCTACAAACTCTACTGGGCATAAACGTAACGGTGTCGTATATTTAGCATTAAAATGTCATTACCATTTGTAATTAAATATTGTACAATTGCCCGAAGAAACATGGCGGCGTTGCATGTAACTATTCATCATCCGAAGTAAATGTTTCGTACAACAGATGGTAAGCCTCGTTGAGATAATTCTAAATCGATTCACAAGAAATATTCCAAGAAAAATCTCGCCAACTTTTTTAATATAACTTCGTTTACAAAACAATTTGTTTAGCTGTATAGGCCTAAATGGTGATCCACTACAACATGGATTAACTTATTGCCTCATTTCCGGCTTACATCGTTTGCGGATTTTTATGCAGGGGCCTGTATAGCTGCATTAATTAATGACCCCAAGAGTAATCACCATGATTTGTCCATCAATAAGTATCATGCCGTTTTGATGGAATTTACCGTACTTTTGAATGGAAATATTTTGTCACAAAAAGTTGGCAAACGTAAATACAGTAGTAGACATCTTTGGATAGGCATGAATATTCACTTTGAATAAGGGTAGTGATGTTACAACAGTAATTAATATTCAGTGCAACAAGACTGCTTGATCCACTTGGCAAGCAGCCAACATAATGAATAGGCTTAGGAGTTCCAGGCCAGGTGCAACCATAGGACTGAATATTCATTCTGGCAAATATTCACCATCTATTATTTCTTAGTGGGAACAAAAGAGCCTAATCTGTGGAAAGAATGTCATAAATTAGGGCAGCTCGGACAGATGTATCTTATTTGTGGAATTCATTAAAGATTTGTTTTACGATCATCTAATGTCTTACACATTCTGAAGCATCCAACACCACACTGTTGTCGGGGTTTCTCGTGATATTTCATGAACAAGCATGCACATTTAACATTATGAGGGACATTAGCATACGGCAGTGTGTACAGAGTCGTATTTTTTATTAGACTTCCACTTGTTCTGGTTTCCTTTTAGAACTTTTTTTTTCACAATTCAATCTTTCAAAACAAAATATGTTACCAACCGTCGTATTTACGTTGTGCTATATTATTATTCTCAACTGAACAAGTAGGTCTATCATGTTAGACATTCTATGAATAAATGTACCTGAACCGAGAAAAACCTTACTTTATTAGTTACATAATCATGACATTTCGGTTATGGCATTTTCCCTTTGAAGAATTAACTCTAGAATTGTGAGAAAATAATCGTGAGAGTGAAGATTTTCAAATTGGTCGTTATGTGTCTGTAAACTTGTTTTTTTTTATCACACTGTGTGTGAGAATTTTATATAGAGTTAGTAAGATGTAACGCGTCAAAATTATACTCCTAGCTAGAGTTGTACATATATGACAAGATATTTGGTTTTCCTTCAGTATTTCATCAATAATCATTTGCTGATTGGGCGATCCATTAATTTGGTTATTACTGCAAATCATTTCCTGATACCATCAAACATTTGATGATATCAACAAATAAATGTATATATCAACAAATAATTGCTGATATCATCAAGGTAATTAAAAATACCATCAAGTGAATTAAAAAAATATAATCAAGGCAATTCAAACATATCAGCAAATGATGTGTTGATATCATGAAAAATTCGTGTCTCTATTTCGGTAATTTCGTACAGGTATTGGATTAATTTGGATTAGATCTCATCATATCAAAGAACAATCCAAGTGCTAAGCTGAAGGTTGGAACACTTTCTTTTCAAACTAGGTTAGGCTATTAAGTATTAGCCTAGGCGTAGACTAACAAAACAGAATTTCCATTTTAAAAACGGAAAATGCTATTTTCGTTAGAAAACGGAAATAAATAAAAAAAACAGAGAGAAAAACAGAAAATGATAAAATGACAAAACAGATTTTGGGTTTTACAAAACAGGAAATTCATGGCTTTAAGTTTAACTCTAGTCTCAATCAGTTTTGAAGGAGAAGAATGATTGCATTTTTTCTTTGACCCACAACAGTGCCAAATTCTGTTCAGTGGTCAAAGGTTGGTAGGGTCTT
>JAODFY010093967.1:0-11742 GCA_027580055.1 Paracaudina chilensis | reverse complement strand
CATATCTGGCAGTCTGGGTTATCTGTGGTACAGGGTCTTTCATGAGGACTAGATGTCCTTCCTGATCCTTAATCTACCAAACTAAACTAATATGCCCCTGTGTGTATTGAATTATATATCAAAATTAGTTGATAACTCACATTCCCTGTAGAGTCCAATTCAGTCAGTCCAGCGATCGTCCTGAACTGAGCGGTGAGCTGTTCAGCCAGCCCGCTGACCTTATTCTGACCTCTGACCCCGATCTCTGGTTTTTCCTTGTCTTTGGCATCGTCTTGTTGGCCATGCATAAGTATCTGCCTCTTCCTCTGGAAGTCTGTGCCCTGTGACAGACAGAGCCAGATGGGAATTATTCACTGTTCGATTACATTTAACAGCAATATGACTGCCATTAAAAGCAGATTATTTGTGAACAACACATTTTGTGAATAACACCATTTATCAGGGGCGGAATTAAAAAAAAAAAAAAAAGTGCACAAGAATTTGCAATAAATTTTTATGCACTTTCCTAAACTTGCTCTATTCACAAAGCTAGTAAGAGCCCAACCCACCCAATCGACCAATCACAATCTTTATTTCCAAGGTTCATCAAGTGTTGCTGTAGAGACATGATTTTGATGTGATCCATGTGTGGTAAAGTATAATGAACATACACATATCCTAGTTTTGGAATTGGCAAAATAGGCATTAATTCTTCTCTGCGATATATATATTTTTTTTTTATTATTGGCATGTCACAAAAAAAAATATATTTTTGGTCTCTAAGCACCCTTTCTATCTAAACTTCTAACCTCTTTCAAAATAAAGTTGAAAAAAATCTCCATTTTGCTGGTCACTATGGAGACAAAATGGTTTTCATAAAATTGCAATAAAAGTTCTGTGATGCATACTATTGTACCTAATAGGTTAGTCGAGTCTCGCAAATATGATCGAAACCTTTTTTTTACTAACCTTTCGATCCTGGGACTTGCGCTTGAGAGCCAGTGGGCTCAACGGTGACCTGCCCTCATTCTTTTCATTCTCTTCTGGAACCCTGTCGTCCTCGTGGGCCATTTTACGACTGGACTTCTTCATCCGTTTTGTCAGCTTAGAGAGGAAGGAACGTTTCGAGGGCGCCGAAGAGACAGCGAGTTGTGCATCTTCTGAGATGGCTTTGGATGCTGGAGAAGGTCCGAAAAAGAGTGATTGAGGGCGATGAATGGAAAGACTAAGATTTGTGATATGTGGAAATGATGAATATTAGGATATCCCTGGTCAAGCTGTAACACCTAACACTATCAGAAAGCACTGATCTGGTGTAGATCAAAATGGTTTGGAAGTCCTTCATCTCATGGCTAACTAGTAAACTCATACAGTCATGAATGTTTGTAGGAAGAATTGCCAGGTGACATTTATTCAGCTTATAAATTTATCCCAGATAACATGGATTAAAAAAATCTCCAGGCATTTCAGCAGAAAATGATTGTTGTAAACTATGCTCTGTGATGTTTTTGCAATTGAGTAAATTCCATGCTGATGTCATTTTCTGTTGCATAACATGAACGATCAGGTCAGGGGTTAAGATGGAACATACAAACATTAATCAGGAGCAGTGATTTAAAATCAAAACAAAAAATCTCCAGGCATTTCAGCAGAAAATGATTGTTGTAAACTATGCTCTGTGATGTTTTGCAAATGAGTAAATTCCATGCTGATGTCATTTTCTGTTCATAACATGAACGATCAGTTCAGGGGTTTAAGATGGAACATACACACATTAATCAGGAGCAGTGATTTAAAATCAAAACAAGAAATATGTAAATACACTATACATAAAGTTTCCCCGACAAGTCAGACAACTGGTCCTGATCCTCACGTGATATCCGCTACCATAAATAATGAAATTAAAAATGTTATCACATGGTTTCAGGCAAACAAGCTTACCCTTAATTTCCGTTATGTTCTCACCTCGTAACAAAAATATACCTTTTAACTGTAAGGGACGTGTTTTCAACCAAAGTTTCTAGGTGTTTTACATTGAACAACATCTTTCATGGCAGCATCACACTGATTATATTTGTAGTAAAATCTCTAAGGGGATTGGAATGCTCAGTCATCTGAGATTCTACCTTCCTACAACAATCTTTTTTTAATTTACAACTCAATTATTTTGCCTTACTTCACATATTGCAATGTGACGTGGGGAAGCAACTTCACCACACGTCTTTAAAAAAAAAAATCTGCTCCAAAAAAGGGCAGTGCGTGTGCGTTTCGTTGCCAAGAGACATTTTTATAGTCACACCAATGCTATTTTTACCTCGTTAAATACCCTGAATATCTTTGACATATAAACAAACATCAAACTGCTTGTTTTGTTTATAACAATTTAACACTAAAACATTTCCAAATTGTTTCAACAACTTTTACTCTAGGCGTAGAGCTATTCACGAGCACGGAACAAGGCAACATGATTTGTTTGATATTCCTTATCATCGTTTAACTACTACTGAGTATTCTATCTGTTATGCTGGTGTCAAATTGTGGAACTCTCTCGATGATACTTTAAAATACTCAAAATCTATTTCTTCTTTCAAGAGATGTTAAAAGACTTACCTCATTTCGCATTATACTTACTGTAGTTTAATTTTCTAACAAGGTTTGGATGTAGTGGGGTTGCGGTGGGGGTTGGTGGGTGGTGGTATTGGCAGAGGAGTTTGGGGACTAGGTCTTTTTGTATGGTAATATACAGTATGTCTTTTCTTTTTCAGTGTAAAATTGTTCATATTAACTTGTATTTGTATAGATGGGGATTCCCCCTCACATGTTCTTTCTTTAAAAACTTTCTTTGGAATCTCCTCAGTCTTTCATTTTCCTGTTCAAAGTTAAATGTAACATGTATTGTGTTATATGACAGAAATAAAGTTCAGTGAAATGAAAAGAAAAAACTTGGTACATACATGTATATAGTTAACATTTTGTGCTGAAAATTTTGAAGGTCATATGGAGGTCACTATAGGTCATTTGAGGTAAAATGGCGATGAGATATGCAACTCCATGGATTGCCCTCGATTATTTGAACCATTTGGGTCATCAAATATTTGTACCATTTGTGCCCAAACTTATAAAATGTTATGTATTTAATTATCATTGTCATATACCCCTAAGCAAGGAACCATAGTGCCCTTGGGCTCTTATTCTGTTTTGCTCAGCTACTGTTTACTGGATATAATCAATCCTACTACTCATATCCCCATAACAACCGTTGTACTAATTAAAATATTACATACAAGAGCACCAATGGTGCAGTGGCTCATTTAGCTTATTCCAAATATGGTATTGACAGATAATGATAGTGGTCACCCTACTAATTCACCTTCAAAGCCATGAACACCAACACATTTTTCATTAATGTTCATTAATATTTAAGTCATTATAGCTTATTTTGACCAAATTTCAACAATTTAAAATATAATTTCTCATTGCTGCAGCTAAGAGGCTTATAGTTTCAACAGCATTTCAAATAGTAGGTGTTGAAAATAAAAGTACATGTATCCTGTATTAGTTACATATTCTCCAGTATGGGTTAGGTACAACAATAATCTAACTAACCCACAGAACTAGAACACAGAGAATGACGTCAAGCAAAGGAAACTGAAACACCAATAACACTAGGTTGATACGGCAAGAATGTTCTACGCGTAATACAAATACTGTGGTAAATGCAAAAACTTAATAACTTAATGAGATTTGTTATAAAATAGTTGTTCCTTCTTGGAGGTTATCACACTTACTACAAACGGCAATATTGGAAATACTTTGGTTGAATATATATGTTTGTTTTTCTTTGAGAAAACTATGAAAATATACCAGTTTACTATTACGTTAAGAAGGTACTAAAGCACTATTTTGCCGTATAAGCAAGAGCGCCCTCGCATTTGGCTTGCTTCAATCGGTTAAGTGTGTGGGCAATAACACTGTCGGCGTTCTCTGTGTTCTATTTCTGTGAACAAACCAGACTAAATGCAAATCTAAAACAAACTGTTGCTTTAATTCCATTCATTATTGCTGAGTAAGAGGTAAAACAAACAAAGGTAACAGGAACTGTTTGAAAAAAGAATTCAAACCATATTCCAGTAGTAACACTGGCAATATACCACCACACACTACATTATACTGTACAATATGACATACCAGTTGGCATTGAAAACAACCAAGATCAGACACTAACTTGGTCAAAAGTTTGAAGGTATCGTAAAGATATTGTTTTCAACCAGTAACAACGCAACACTGATGCTGACAGATGAAATAAACCATATTCTGCAAACAAGAGGGCAATCCACAGAGTTGCTGATCTCATCACCAAATCATGTGCACAAATTCCTGATAAGTTTAGACCATATAAGACCATTCAAGTGTAGAAACTGGGCAAAGTTATGTAGCTTTTAAATTGAATAGCCTAATGTGAAGAGACAAAATCATTTTTCAATTCTATATTTCGATCTCAAAATGTATATTTAGCTTGCGTCAATATGCTAGTTATTGACCCAATGAAATATGTTGACTATATGTGCCAAAATACATGTGAATCCAAAGCAATTTGATAATGTGACCTTATATGACCTCCAAATGACTGAATGTTGACCATATATACCAAGTTTCATGACCACCAAATGACCTTCAAAAATTTTTGGCACAAAATGTTGACCATATGTACCAAGTTTCATGTGAATCAAACACTGTTTAGTAATTTGACCTCAATTGACCCCTGATGACCTCAAATGACAATCAAATTTTTTCAAAAATTTTACCCAAAATATATATTTTGACCCAAAATACATATTTTCTTCCAAAATACATATTTTCTTCCAAATTTTCTGATAATTTCCAGCTAAAAATGTTTGAATCTTTTTGAATTTCGGTGAAGATTCACCTTTTTACCAAGTTTGAAAACAATCATTCATACGGTTTGGTAGCTATGATCAATAATCCATTTTTACCACAAATTTAACCAAAAGTATGATTTTTATCACAATTTTTTTAAATAATTTCCAGCTAAAAATGTTTGATTGTTTTAAAATTTCACTTTTGACAGGCCTTCATTTATATAAAATCAAGGAGAGCACTAAAATGCTCTCCTGGGGTCATCAACGCTCTCAAAAAACGTCACAAATGCCATTTGCTCTCCTGGAGTCTTTCAGGAGAGCAATTTGCTCTCCTCGACATTTGCACAACTTTTATATTAGTAAGCATGTAAGACTGGATAGCTCCCACTGCTATATACTCTGTGGAGGAAGGATATTCATATTTTAAAAAGGCAAAATACATTTAACATCATTGAACCACTCAACATGTTATTCTAATAAATTGTCTAGATATATTCTTAGAAAAAATAGAGAACTCCTGCAGTAATTTTTATCTCCATATATGACATATATGGAGATTATCTCACACCATTCGTTTTTTGTTTTCAGAGCTCTTTATCTATATGCCTACTAGTTTTTATCCAAATATTCTTTTAATGTGTAATTTCGTCACAGTGTAGATGACAACATAACACTAAGATTCCACTCAATTTTTACATTTTAAATCGAACATAAAACACACTTTTGGAACGAAAACTGTCATAATCTAGTAGTAATTCACTCAAAAGCATGATATTTAAGGTATATATAGTGCACCATACACAATCACTGTTTAAATGCTCCTTCTAATCCAAACTGTTGGTACGACGTCAGTTTCAGAAGTAATTCATAATACCTCGTTGACTTTATGTTGCTTTAAGCTCAGCGCGGGTTTGTTATGATTATGGGACAATTAATGCACGCGCTAAGCATGCCTTTGTGGCCAATTTCATTGGTTGAATTTACTTGTTACCTGACCTGGCACTCTGAATATTCATTGTCAAAAGCTAGCTGTACATACGTATGTTTAAAATACAGCAAGGCTACAACTGCGTCCTCCTATATATACAATACCTTCCATCGGAACTTTTTCTGTACACTCTAAAAACACCCTGGTTAAATTAAACTAGGAAACTGGTCACTGGTTATTCAACGCTTTCCTGGTTAAGCAAACAACATATTCCTTGTTCCTTTTAACTCCAATTTGGTTAAATTGAAACATATGGTTAAATATAACCAGGAAAGTGTAAGTTTGTAACCAGGAAACCTTTGGATAACCGGTGACCAGTTACCTGGTTAAATTTAACAAGGGTGTTTTGAGAGTGTATGAATTATTAATTTTGCAAAAGTTATTAGTAATTAGTCTAACAGAAAACAGGAACAAGTAACATTAGCGTGGGCAGTGTTACTCTAGATGAGCGACATTGTCCTCCTATATCGCCTAGACTAACGAGTAACATTGAAATGAACAGTTCTAATGAAAAACGATGACAATCTGGTCAAATAAATGGCTGTAAAAAAATCAGTATCTTCAATATTATCGTCCAAAATTGTTTCCATCAAAGTAGGCCTTTCACCTAATTAAATGTTATGGAGAATGTACCTACGTTCGCGAAGTATGATACTTGGCGTCCATGGTGCATGTTTGTGTAATAAGCAATGATTATTTAAGTGCGCAATTAGAGGTTCAGCCACCTTACGTAAATCACAGAAAATATTGTTGCAAAAAATATTTTTACAATGAAAGTTGCTGTCCAGTTACATTACCCCATACACTGCAACTGTCAAACTGAGGCAGGCCTATAAGTCTTTAGATCCACAGTTTGATAACACTTGAATGACATGATATTCAATACAAGTTATTAAAGAGTACTAACTGAGTTCACTATATGATATTTTTCATGTACATTGGTTTTTCATTTCAAGTTTTGTGTTTTACATTGTACTCCTACTAATATTCTGCAGGTTTTGCTGCCAATGTTAAAATTGATACATTGTGCATAAATGTATATTTTACTAAGGCAAAATAAAATAATTTGGTTTACGGTAACATTGGCCATGAAATAAAACTTGTTTCAAGCGTCAAACAGTTATATATACATATGCTTGTATTTTGGTGTGGTTACTGCTGCAATTTTTGCCTACGTTATACTAACTCTGCCAGATCCTGTGGCATTTTACATTCACCTCCTCCCGATGATAACCTTGAAAAGAATCCATTAAAATAAAATAGTACAATAATTGCGAGCTGTAGTTGAAACATGCAATTTATTATCCATTATATTTCCCATTTTCTCCCCCCTCCCCGCCTCCTCTTCAAGCCCTCCAAGTCTGGCGCTTAAAATATATTTTTCAACATTCGACATCCACACAACGTTTTGAAAGATTTCGTAGTCCGACATAATTTCTAGTCATCTCTGACAACTGGACAACCGTGAAAATCCTACACTGTATTGAGTGATCCTATTCATGTCTTGAGTCAAAGGTCATTTGGATCAATCAAAATAGCAATGATCAAATGTTGCATCTTGTCTTCTGCTCAGGATTATTTGGGCAACACTATATACTTGAAGACCTATACTATACAGGTACCTGCAAATCATATTAGCGAACAAGGATAAACTCATTTTATAATCATTTGAAAAGATTACGTATATATATTTCTCTAAAGTTGATAACTGCATGTTTCAACAAAAATCAACAAAACTAGTTTATTATTATCTTCGTAATTTATCATTGGACCTCGGGGCAAATTACTGACCCAATCCACAAAAAAACATCAATGTGGAAAAAGTTGATTGACAATTATGTAATAAATTTCAATAATTGATTATGATGAGTAATCAGATCCTATCACAAAATCAGGAATAACTGTAAGTTGTACTATCAATGTGGAATAACTCTGAACTAGGCCTATCTGGTTTCAAATTGAAATCTTGGGACACTTCAGATCTTTGCTGGTGAGATGTTTGGGTATGCACCATATGATTTGTATTAAAGCATACTGACCTGTTCCGTCTGCAGTAAGTAGTTAATAATTGGTGCATAAGTATATAATGTACGTATAGCTCTATCCATTTAAATGATAACAAAATGTAGCCTTAAAAAATCTAGAACATGATGTTTAATTATTAACAATTTAGTACTCTACATACCTTTATCATTAAGCACTGAGCTGTTACATTCACTGTTCACATGTTGGGTTCGCATATAACTATTAACTAGCGTGTGTTTGTTTGAAATAAGGGTGTGTTATGAGCATATGTTCATTTAATGTTATAAGCATGTGTTTGTTTAAAATGGTTGAGCCACAACTATAAAAGGGAGGGAAATTTTGAAAGAAGCAGTTATTATGTGGAACTGACGACTGGCGGACCTTTATCGACGGTCATCGATACTCCTTTATCGTAATTACTCCGTTGGAGCGTAAACCTGATAAATACAGTTATTATTAACGAATCTGTTCCTGTCATCTTTTGGGACTCTCCGATGTATTTGGAGCAAGATAACGAAGCACTTGCTCCAGATTTCATAACAGACCTATGAAATTTAGACCTAGACATAATGTATACTCATACATAATTGTGTTTAGTAAATGTACTGGCCAGTGGCCATATAAAGTGGGCCAGACTTATTAAACCATGCAATGTTAATTGGTTGCATCTATAGTGGTTGCTCTAAGCTACACATTTGTGACATTTGTACTCAATTTAACTGCAATATATATAATGTTTCCTGGTTTTATCTAAAATCAACTTAAAAGTTTAGTTGTGCATACAGCACTGAAGCAGTCAAAATTCCTTTAACACAAATAACTGCCCATTAGCATCGGTACTGAATTACACCCAATATGTGACTATAACACTGTGTGAACATGGTACTTTACATTTACACACATGGTACTATACAGTTATACACAGGACCCTGTCTTGCTCCCCTGTTAATCATTAGAAGGTTATGTGGTTGATATATGGTTGGCGAGAGTCAGACAATTTCTTATTATTAAGGTATGACAAGGAGACATATTTAACAATTTTTCAATTTGTTTTGTCAACACATTGCTTGTAACCATGCGATTGTCTCTTCGCTAGCCAACCAAGATTTGGTTAGTTTGATTCCCTGCCAAAAGGAATGATGGCATGTAATTTCTGTGTGTGTATTTATTTGTGGGTGTGTGGATATGACACTTTAAAATCTTAACCAAGTTATCTGGAGAATGCCAATGAATACAGTTCTAATAAATGCAGAATCTGGGAGATGATAATTTCTACTAAAAATCATACTTAGCGGCATGTAGCATGTCTAAATGGAATACATGGACCCTATTGTTTTTGTTACAGTTCCAAGGTCAACTGAGGTCAGTAGAGGTCAAATACCAATGATCTTGTAATCATGATATAAACTGGGGAACAATAACATCTACAAATTTATATGGCACCCCACATGGAGTATATGACTATACATATGTCCATGCAGACTATTGTTTTTGGTGCAGCTTCAAGGTCTGCAGAGGTCAAAGACTGGAAATTGTTTAATCATAACTGCATGGGGGACAATAACATGTACAAATGTCATATACTAAGCATATAGCTCCCCAAATGGAAGACATGAATCATAACATTTTTGGTGGTTTTCTAAGGTCGTTTGAGGTCAACAAGGTTTTCTCTTTGGACCTCCAATATTCCCACCCCAATGGAATCTAGAATAATTAAATGATCCCATTCTCCTAGGAAATATGTCGTCAAATGGTGCATGTGTATTCGGCATGCTACGTTGTACTAAGCCACTCGAAGGCCTGTCACTGCTATGTATGATTATTTGGGGAGATATATTCTACATCACATGTTGCCATGCGATGAAGGGTAAATCGAACCCTTGACTCATAGGCAGGATTTTTTTGGGGGGACATTCCCACCCAGCACTTTTTCTTAGACCTTAAAATTGGATGCCAATTTTTTTTTTTAAAGAGACAAAATGAAAAAGGTAGAGAAAAATGGATTTATTGACGTGAAGAAAGCAAAATTAGAGTATATAAGAAAGATCAACAAAACACTTTCGGTGCACGCTTCGTGCGCATAAGTTAAAAAGATTTTCGTATTCATTCTCAATATGCAATATGGCACATCATTTAGTCAATGTACAATATTTACCTCATAGATGGCAATGGCCTCTTTGATAGGAAACTCAATCTAATTGTTCCAGTGTATTGCCAACAGGTATAGCCTGTCTAAAATAGAATTTCTTTTCATAAATTTTTATGTGCATCATGTTTAGAAAGATGATATCATACAACAAGATAACAATGGGGCCATCGGGCAGCCCCCGACTCCACAGAGCAGAGATTTCTGCATGTACAGTATACAGTAGGCAGATCTGGTTCCATTCCAAAGAAAATTCCATCGTAACCCTGCGGAAATAATGAGGGAGATAAGACAAGGTATAGGCCAGCTAACTTGTGTTTAAAATAAAAATTAAAAAATTAAAATCCACTTTCATTTTGAGAATTTAATGAAGATTGAGTAGACATTTAGGAGTTCCAACATTGATTCACAGTATAGCCTAATTCTTGTATAGGCCTGCATTTAAGTCTATGTACTGTAGGCCTTAATATATATGTTTAGCCTATAGATATATTATTAGCCTATATCACCAACATTAGGCCTAATATTACTAGGCTTTAAAGTTTAAGCAAAACCTCTCATTTTGCAAGACGTGTTCTCACTTTTTGGTTTCTTGCAGTAGCAAAAGGAACCTATGTAATCAGGTTGGCATGTGTGTGTCTGTGACGCCTGAGCTTTCGACCGCTCTAACTATATGGGAAAGGTGCATGGAAGCCATATACTTGGCCTGTAGATCTGCCATGGTGAGAAGAGGTGCCATATTTTGGTCCCAAAACCCAAAATATTAAAATTGCAATAACTCCCATTGCCAAGGTGCAACAAGGTTGATATTTTGGGACAAGTTGTGAACAGGTTAGGGGAACATTTTTGAAACTTAACGGTCGTGTGATCCAGGGTCACCAAAGGTCAATTGATGGTAAAAAAAAATTTGCTATAACTTGAGAACAAATTGTCTGTTAGGGTTGGGAGTTGCGTTAATGAAATCCTCTCATCGATCCACTTCTGGGTGACCTATATCCTTAGTTTGACCTCCGGTGACCTTTTGGCCTTTTTTCATATTTTTACATTTGCGACACCATATTCGGATCTTAACTTAGGTACCTTCCTATCATAAAAGTCAACGGTTTGACCCCTGTGCGACCTTTGTGTGTGAAGTTATATGCGGTCAAAGGTTGTTGTATTTTTCTTTTTCATATTAAGCACAGTTAGGATGGTCGTACAGACTTGTCGTTTTCTTTGTTGGAATCAGTTGGTCAAACTACATCTGACCCCAACGTCAAAAGGTCAAATCCGAAAAAAATATTCTTATTTCATGGAGAAAATGGGCAAAAACGGGCATAAAATCTGGTTATCAATTTGTATGGAGCCAATTAAGGTTCATTTGGAGACTCCCTGTGATCACAAACGTTGATATTTTGGGATAAGTTGTGAATGGAGTAGGGAAACATTTTTGATTCCTTGGCGTTAGCCGTAGGAATCTATGCAGTCATGACTGCGTGTGTATGTGTGTGCGTGTGTGTGTGTGTGTGTGTGTGACGCCAAGCTTGAAATAAGGTTTTCTCAGCAATCCCTAGTTGAATTGATCTCATACTTGGTACATAGGTTACCCATGAGTAGACGATCCCTATTTATTTTGGTGCTAATATCATGAATATTAATGAGTGGGCTGGGCTTAGAGTGATTTTCAACAAATGTCAATATCTTCGCAACCGTAAGTTCAATTTTCATGGAACTTGGTTTGGTGG
>JAODFY010093746.1:0-11745 GCA_027580055.1 Paracaudina chilensis | reverse complement strand
CTTGAAACCACGGCAAAAATAACACAAATGCCCAGAGAAATGCAGCTATTAAATGTAAAAATTAAAGTAGGATGAAAGTGTTTGCTAGCTTCATAAAGTAGTAAATCTTCCGTAGAAAAGCTGGCGGCGGACACGATTGTGCATATTATTCCAATACATGGAGTGAAGAACGTTTTCATGCGCAAATAAAAATCATGTAGAACATGATAAGCTGTAGGGTTGTTAGAAATCATTGCAGTGACTGAATTGGATTATTTAGGGAAATATGACAAATCGAAAAGGTTACTTTGATCATACAAGCTGACCTATAAAAAAAAATCAAAGCATATAATCGATGCTTCCGGCGTTGGGAAAAACGAGACAATCGTAATTATGAAATTGTCCTCTGAATGTTTTGACTTTTTATAGTTGAAAAGACTGTTATAACCGGTTGAATTGAGAACACTCAAACACCGTTAATTAATCACCGTTATAAAGTGATCACAAATGAACTGAGCATTTGTTGATTCTTTCCCAAATTTTTCAAATATTGGTCAAGTCGTTAAACAATCCAAATAAAAACAAAAGCGAATAGTATAAAGAATGACATTCTCCAACCGCCCAAACAACCAAATATAGTGGATACCTTCCTGTATGTTATGGGATAGATAATCGAATCAGCCAGTGTGCTGTCGTTATGATTGCTGATATACATATAAAATCTATAACTATAAAAATAACATATATATATAATATTCTATCATATAATATATAATATATAATATATATATGTAATATATATGTAATATATAATATATTATATTTATAATTATAACACGACTGGAAATATCTTGTAATTTCTGGAATTGCACCGGAAAAGGCGGATTTTAACGTTATTCATCGTTATCCAGAAATGTCAAAATAGTTCCTATTTCCTTAAGCCCGCAGTCTGTTATTTGACTATGATTTGTCTTCACATTCTGATGTAACGTAATCCCTGAGCCAGCTATATGTACCAGAGAAAGTCCGGTAGCAAGCAGTGCCGAGTTTTACGTGATCCTACTGCAGATCGTTCTTACGGTTGTTTACATTTTTACTTAGTTCCGTTGGTTAAATAGTGTTCAAATCGAGATGAAGCACGAAAATCGGTTCAGGTTTCATGAAAATATTTTTTTTAGAATTTCAGAGCTATATTAATCATAATATTCAAATCTGAGAGACGGTTGATTACATTGTGAACACTCTACACTGAATATTGTATAGATTATCTCAATTGTGCATCCATTAATAAGATAACGTTGTTTATCTGAGGAATAATGCGAGGAAAAATACTCGCGTATAAATAGATACTGAATTAGACTTTTAATTAGATACGTAATTAGATATGTCATTAGGTAGTTATTTAGCTAGTTGATTAGATACTTAATTAGATACTTAATATAACATACTGAATTAGATATTCAATAAAAAAAATATGTTGGTTAAAACTAGATACTGAAAATTAACTGAATTTATAATATCTTTCTTCTGCTTAAATGATATATCGCAAGTTTGTTAGAGGGGATATAATTAGTTTTGTTTATATTTTCAAGGACATACAAGAAGAAGACATTGCAATATGGATACTATAGTGATGAGTAAAATGAGACTACATTTCCTAAATGTGTCGCTACAACTCAATCCAATCATCCATATAGTGATGTGTGTATTCGCTATCTACATGTGTATACGCTAGATACGTATTTGCTACCTGCCTAAAGTCCTAAGTCTGAAATAGACAAAATGTCAAATAAGCACGATGCCATATTGCTGTCAACATTGCCTAAGATAATTTCTTAGAACATCATTCAATGAATAAAGTGATAAAGTGAGTTAACAACTGTGAGGATCTTCTATTGCCCTATTGTTGGTTAAAATCAATACCCTTTAGTGACGAACACCTGCACTGCCAACTGTCTTTATTACTGTGCATTATCGACGGGTGGGTAGATTTCCCTCAGGATTCAGTATATTAACACGTTTTATGAATAACTCGTAATGACACCATCGGAGTAAATGGTATCAAACAGTTGCTACTGTATGGATCACGTTATAAGATAGCGTGGCGAACAAAGATTTCATGTGATGATGTGAATTGGGTCAACCCGATTGGTATACAGATTTTAAATGACTTTGTACAAGACCCGGGCGGTACTGACCAATATAAACACATTCCAATATAAGCATAGGCCTATTGTTGTTAATACCGGTATATCTACAGAATATGTTACCCCTACGGGTGTATCGTGGCTTTTGCCTTTTATATGTTACATATGTCATATTTAATGTGGAAAAAAATACAATTGAGGAACCACTCATTAAAAATGGAAAATCTCCAACATTTAATTAATAGTTAAAAACTTTGCAGCCCCCTTATTCTCAAAGGGGATGGGGTCACTATTCCCATTAGAAGGAGGTTAAAAAGTCCCACCCTACCTAGAATGACTATTCATAATTTGGGATATTCGTCGGAATATATCTGCCCCAAGTTAAATGGTCCCGTACGCCTATGTACATACATGCTAAATCTTTCATTTGTTCCTTCACGTTATGTAATACTAACACATCTTTCATATCCGTATTGTCTTGCTTAAAAACCGTATATATCAATCCATGGAATAATAAATAGTCAAGGCTCCATAATTATTCCAAATTATTATTTGTCACGCACAATATTTGTAATGTAGTATCAGTAATTTCAAGTTATTTCATATAATCTTGAAAATAATACTTGAAATATCATCGTAAATGTCACCCCATGGAAGGCAAAGTTCCTATTTACCATTTGTCGCTCAATATTTCAAATGTAGGATCATGTTTAACTTAAAATGTCATCTACGATCTATGGATTACATACTTAGCTGATTTTGTTGTGTAAATGATGAGGATAATTATAGAATATTTTATAGCACATCCAAATTGTGATTGACAGCTATGAACGTTTTGGCATTGTCGAAAAAAAAAGCATAGATGGTCATCTAAGTTACAGGTACAGACTCTGCGCTATGATAGGCTTAGGTTACGCATATAATAAATTCAAATTCATAAAAAGTGCAAAATACCGTGAGTGGTTTACTATATATTATATAGATATTGTGATACCTTTATATATGATGTATTAACATATTAAATTGTTATCGCTGACTTACTTGCCGCATACTAAGCCGAGTTTCACAAATCTGATAAAAATCACACATATATCTTGTAAACCAGAAAGCCAAAAGGCTTAGTGATTCCTTGATTCAAATAACTGGGGGAGGGTATGTGGATGGGGAAGGATATGTGGATGGGGAAAGGGTATGTGGAGGTGGAAAAAGTATGTGGAGGGGACAAGGATATGTAGAGAGGACAAGGGTATGTGGAGGGGACAATGGTATGTGGAGGGGACAAGGGCATGAAGGGCACAGGAATGTACAGGAGGCAAGGAAATGTGGAGGGGTGGTGGTCCACCTCCACCAAAATCAATAGGGTTCCTGGACTCAATGTGAGAAACATATACACCAAGTTTCAGCTTGATATGACCAGACGTGGTGGAATTAGAGTGTTTACAAGGTCTTCAATATTTGACCTCTGTTGACCCCAGATGACCTCTGACCCCTCCCCCAAAATAGTAGGGATCATGTATTCATTATGAGGAACATATATAACAAGTATAAACATGATTGGATCAGGCAGTCTGGACTTATTGTGTTTACAAGCAAAATTTCACAAAATCACATCAAGACCTTGGATCTGCAACAAAAATAATAGGG
This sequence comes from Paracaudina chilensis, assembly GCA_027580055.1. Lineage (NCBI taxonomy): Eukaryota > Metazoa > Echinodermata > Holothuroidea > Molpadida > Caudinidae > Paracaudina > Paracaudina chilensis. The sequence continues at coordinate 7,975 of JAODFY010093746.1, read as the reverse complement.
TACTTATTGTGGGGGAACACACACACCAAGTTTAAACGTGATCAGACCAGGCATTCTGGACTTATCGTGTTTACAAGCAAAATTTCACAAAATCACATTTTTCAAAGTGAAATTAAAAATGTAGACTTGTAGTTGATGTAGTTTGGTAACTAGGTGGGGGTTCAAACACCTGATCCCCCGACAGGATTTCTGTTGGGTGGGACTGAACATTTCTGTAAAGCATTATGGAAGGACACATATTTGGCTATTGGCTATAAGGCGCAATTTTCTCCCCTTCACTTGCGCCTCATTCCAAATTGGCCGCTATTTGCTCGAACGTGAACATTTATGGTGATGCTGCCAACTACAAATATACACGCGAAATTTTTTGGCCACTGTGAAACATGTTTGACCTTATAATGTTGAGAGGGATTAGAGTTTTAAGAATAATCAACGGTTACAAATACTTAATTCCTTAGTCCCTTCTATTTTTTCTCCTCTCCTCCATGCACTTTTCAAAATCCCCCGACTGAATGATTTTCCCCCGACTGGCCACAAAGGTGGGGGACATGGCTCCCGTCCCCCTCCCTCTTTTGCGCACGCCACTGCTATATAGTGGTGTACAATAATAAGTGGATAACAAATATACCTCTACAACATTTTCGCCCGAATGGGAACCAAACGCAGTTCCAAACCGTTTTAACTAACATGCCCTACAACGAATTTAATTGAACGCACATACTGTCATGGTTTGTTAAGTTTTGGTATTTTTAATCAAACCTTTAAAAGCAATTTCAAATAACGTAAATTTAAGTTTTAAGAAAACACCACGTTGACATTTAGGAATATGCCTTAGTGTCCAATTTCGCTTCAGCGGACGAACACGTAGATCAAACATCAGTGGCTGGAATTGAAAACAATTGAAAATTACACAATATCACAGTGATAGAATATCAGTTGGACAAATGTAAACCACATGTCGTCGCTACGTTAACTAGTTGCTAATACAACAACTAGTTACGTTTACGTCAACTAGTTGCTAATACATTCATTTGGCAGCTGGGAGGTTAAGAGGTCGAAGCCTGGTCATTGAAAAATGAACCTACTGTTTACCCGTTTGGTGTTTAGATTTCATACGTATGCTAAACGCACCGGGAGGACTGTGGTATAAGAACTAAGAACACAATGTCAGCGTGATATTAATTTCAAATTGTACTTTCAATTATCACAATCCAATTTGCTCTGGGATGTATGTATTTACTAATCTAATCAGATGAGTACAAACAACCTAAAATGGAGATCAAAGCCAAGTATTATACGCATTACTTATGTGGCTAACATATTTGCGGCAACCTCTTTTCCAACAGCCACATAATTTTACTTCTTTATTTTATTCGTGACAGTTACCCATTAATGTGTTAACGTATTTGGAATGTTCACCTTTGGCATATAAACACTACATAGTAATTTGCCCATGGAAATATTCCTGAACATTCTCGCAATGTTTATATGTAAAAAAAAACCTTATACTGCCCTACAGCTGGCTCAGTATGTTCAATATTAGAGCATTAAAATGACGTCATCTTCCTAACTTAATTAACATGTATATAAAATTATGCATTTTATTACGGAATCGAGTTAGCATAATTTCGCAGAATTTCGGTAGAATTACGAGCCGCAAAGCAGAGACTTTGTGTGAAAAATTCAATCTCCAAATTTTTTTGGGTATATATCCCCCTCCAGAAGTGCGACCATAAAAAAAGTGCATCGCTGAAAAACACGAATTACCGAAAAACACAATCAGACATTCTAATCAGATATACCAGTTTGTGTGTTAGGCTAAGTAGCCTAGTTGTGTCAGCAAACAAAATATGTTTTGGAGTGTTTTTTCTTCTTGGTTCTCGGTTCTTCATGCGATATCTTCAAAAAAATAATGTTGAATGCCTCATGAGATTCCCCTTTGAAACACGAAATACAAAGAAACATTACTCTTAAAGTCAAGGGCTTCGAGCTAAACCAGGCACGAGTGGTTGTTACCAGACTTCCAATGGCGTCATTTGTTTCGTGCCACTTATCTACATTTATTGGTGAGATTTGGCATCTTTTACCCGTGAAAATAAAGTACGAATAACTCTTCATATAACCACATGTCATTAATATTAAACACATTTGACGTAAACGCTTTTATGAGCACGATAGTTAAACATATGCCTTTATTGCGCAGCTAACAACATATTTGCCTTGGTTTTCCCTTTGAGCCATGAGTGTCGTTTTACGTTGGTAATGTTGACCATACATTTTACTGAAGGGTGACTCGAGGTTAAAAATGGAAATCTAGCGCATGCAGGCTTGTAACAGTAAATTATAGTTTAACAGAAATGCGATCCCTAAGCTTGACATGAATGCTCACCTTTTCCGTCTTTGGTGACAGAAAGTTTTACATAATCAAACCAGTTCTCCTTACAGTTGTTTGCTGTTGAAGGAAGATTATATAAATCACAACAAACGTCATTGATACTGAACATAAAGGAAGTGTTCCAGGTTGATATTTTAGATATTGAAGATAGTGAAGAAACCCTGCTTGATATTTTATTAGTGTTATCAAATTTCAACATACATAAATGAAAACACCCGTCGTTTGTCTGTTCAACATACAGTCCATACATGCTAACAAGATGTAATCTGGGCTGTGTTAATTAAAAGGATATCAGACAACCTCTTTCGCTGTGAAGGTATATTAACATCGAATTTATATTATAGTCACATGTGTTGTTTTAATATTAATTAAATAGCGTTTTAACAATTGCAATAAATCTGTCGTCTGAATATTTTTTGAAGAAACCGCGGTTTTGAAAAAAAAAATTCTATCAATAAATTAATAACTAAATTATTATTAATGAAATTTTGGTCGCGATTTAGCGTGGTTATATTTTTTGGTTTGTTCGTGGTTGTTGGTCTGGTCAAAATTTCGGTATTGGGGTTTTGGATGACTTGCCAGCGTGGCTAGGGACGACATAAAATGAATATATAAACAGTTCAAAAATGTTTTAATTTAATAACATAAATAACACGAATAATGACTTTTTAATGATTAGTTGTATTTTTATGTGACTTTTAAAAATATTTAAACATTAACATAAACGGATTAGTTAAAAATCGTTCCAACACGAGGAGACGAACGTATACTTCCGACCAATTGTATCAATAAGATAATGTCATATGCTACAACCAATGAACACATAGAGTTTAACACATAGAGATTAAACCTGCTCTAGTTAATGAATTAAAGGATTAATCACATCACCATAGATTAATATTTATGAGGTTGGAGGGTAATCACTTCCTGAGTTGCGTGATACAACGGTCACTGTACTTGGTCATATTATTAACATGATCAAAATATAATTTATGCAGGTTTAGTAAATACATTGCAAAAAAAGTATAATATAATCAGGTACTTTTCAGTGAGTTTAAGTTAATTAACGGAGGAATAGTTGTCAACTCTCTCCACTGAATATTGTATTATATTATCATATATATATATCATACATATAATATAGTAATTATGAAGGATAAAATGTATTCTATCTGAAGCACCGATATAAGATATACATAAGAAAGAAAAACGTCACATTTCATGTAATATAATCAAATAATTTATTAATAATATTAATAAGAACTACGGTCTAAATCATTGGGTTAGTTAGTAATTATGATGATGATGCTTCACCAGAAGCGTACGAATTGAGCATTACCCGCTCTTAAACGAGACAAACGCCTATACCAATTTGTCTATTGCCACCCAGTTCTGTAAGGATATATCTCACCAAACTCTGAAATAGACAAACACCAATTAACTTGTCAATATCAATAAAGCCTTACGACAAATTGCTGTTAACATCTTGTGAAATAATTTCCTAGAAGAGTATATGCTCATCAATGATAACGTGAGTTAACATCTCATTATATCGTTGGATATGACCAGATTAGTTTAGAGGTAATTTGAATTTAAAAGTGGACCCGATTGGTTCTAAATCAATACCTACTCCACTGGAAACTGCCGCTACACTATATCTTACCGCCATGATGATAACATTGCAATTGTTTCCGCAACATAAGTAAAAAAAAATAATGAATAACCATTCCCTTTTTTCTAGAACTTGCCGCCATGGCAAATGGTCTCAAACCATTCGTGAAATAGTGTTGGAAGTCATAAGATGCAGTGACGAACAGACAACGACACACGAACAAACAAGCATGATGTAAGAAATGGGTATTCTAAGTACGAGCATATTAATAAAACATATACACGTTTTAAGAGAGATATATAATATAGAGAGGGTTATAATATCCCGGCAGCCGTGCCCCATGGCAGTAGCCACACTTTCCAATACAAACAATTACTTGGGAACCGTAACTCTCCGAGGTGTTTTTATTGGCAATACAATTTGGACAAATGTCTCCATCGCATGGGATACTCAGTAACTACTGATGAAAGTGTATAACACGATAACACATGTTATGACGGGCTCAGTAGCTGCTCGGAAGTTACTGAAGTTACGGTTAGGGTGTTAGGAGAAATGTTAACATACACCTGTAATTCCTGGTGTGTGTTATGAACCGTACATCAGTAACTACTGACGTACTGGATGTGAATCTGTCGCCGCTAGTGCTTAAAGGAATTGAACGGTGACGATTAAGGTTGGCCTGATTTAGGAGATTAATTTTTCGACTTTTTAGCTCTATGCACCATATCAGTCACACCTACACCGCGTGCGCAGGCTACACCGCGTGCGTAGGCTACAATGCTGAAAATGGTCGTCTTGTACGAGCCTAATGAACGTGCGCGATTTATGTCAGAGATCTTTGACGGTATATTGGCACATTGCTGTTCACATTCTACGTTCCAATATAAATATTCTACTTGTTCGGATGTGACCAACTATAGCAAGCTTATCGACGGCCATACGCACGTACGTTAGGGATTACAGGTGGCCTGTATTTGTAATCAAAGAGTATTGAGAGAGCACTAAATTAAATATGTAGCTAGCATATAAGCATTACCTAGGCTATGCCTAAGGCGAAAATCGTATGCGTACATACGTTTGACAAGTACGAATATAACACAACAGGAGATGAACGTAACGTCATAATTTTAGAGTTAGCTAGGGCAGGCTTGTGCTTCCGGTTTGTGGAAATTTGCGTTTCAAAATTCGTTTCTCAAATTCTATGACACAAAAACGTGCTTAATTATTTGTTTATAAAGTACTCAGGGATTGGACCCCGACAATTTCTTTAAAAATGTACGTAGACAAGTCTTGTGAGAAATTCTGTCAAGGAACTCTTTTTTGAGTTGTATGTGGTAAATACTACACCTAGATTATAACTATAATGACTCCGGTTTCCCCTTCCTGGGTATGTCCGACGGTGGATCGCTGGTGGCATTTCCGCGGTATCCAAATGTTCATCGGTAATCCATCGGTAGACCAACGAGTATGGGCAGCAACGCAAATTTCTAAAATAGGCGAAGTAGGCAAACGAGTTAAAGTGTCCTGTCCATAGACACAGACGCAATTGTCATGCTAATATTCGAAACTGCGAGTGTTGAATCACCTCAGTAGTGTGTAACATCAAAGTATCCTTGTAGACATAGACGGAATTTTGACAGTGAATACTGACGTTGCCAGAAGTTGAAGCTAGCAAACCCCATCTTCAGACATCAACTCACAATAAAGGCGCATCAAAATGTAAACAAAAAATCCCGTCAACAGTTGCAAGGGCCAAGTACAATTACAAACTAAGGTATTACCGGTCTAGTCTGGGTATAAAGTTATTTAGGCCGCTACTTTGGTATTTTGCAAAACATTTGTCTCAAACTACAGATATAGAAATGCATTCGACTCTTAGAACTAGTAATGGATGATTTTGGTATAGTTCCTAAGACGGCGTTTCGGTTTGCGTGGTTAACTTGAATTGACAGACTTGGTACATAGGATCATTATTTTGCGTTACTAATTATTGGTACATCTTGAAAAAAAAAATCAATGATTTAGTGACTGTACACATGTTTCTTACCGTTGGGTCGGCATACAAAACGCAGTGTAGGTCCGGGTTTTTTGGTAGTTTCAAACTCCCGTTGCTTCACCTTCAACGTAGTGTTGTAGCCAGTAGCAAGTATGTCGAAGTTCCTATGTCACCTAGTTCTTTGGTATCAATTTGTAGAATAAAGAAAACTTGTTATACTATTTTTTTTTCTGAAAAGATGCCACTTACTGCAGTCTTGCTTTAAGGCTCATTTTATTACCAACACTTCAAATTTGTTTTGATTTTTGTTTTTAGATTTTTTTGTAAGCCTTAACTAGTTGGTATGGTTAAAGAAATATAACACAAAGTGCGGAGTTCTTGATGACGACATTATGACGAGACGATGATGAGATAATGTACCTCGCCATGTCAACATCCTACTGAAAGAAGTCACCAAGTCGAGATAAAATATCTCACCATTTTCATGTCGGGGTAATTTATCTCGACAAGTCGACTTGTTCAACCTCATGTCGTCATGATGAGATAATTTATCTTGACAAGTCGACTTCTTTCAACATTATGTCGACATGGAGTCAACTATATATTATCCTGTCGTTTAACACTGTGAGAGCTCCGTAACAAATATGTGGCAGTAGTGCTCCATATTTTTAATGCCATTGGGTTATGTAGACTGAGAACTATGACGATTTTATTCCAGAAAAGCCCGAGGACGGACATCCCTGCGAACATGACGACTCTGAACGCACCGACCTCGACCGCCCAGCCGACCATTCGCAAATAATTGGCGACGACGGATACGTTAACAACGATGATGAAGATGATGATGATGTTGACAATGATGATGATGACGATAACCGCCCCGACGACGACGATGACGACGAGGATGACGGGGACGATCATGATGACGACGGCGATGACGACGATGACGACAGTGACGATCATGATGACGACGGCGATGCCGACGAGGATGACAGTGACGATCAGGATGACGACAAAGATTACTCTGCTGACAGAGATAGCGGAGACCACGGCAGAGGAGACCACGGTAGACGTCGTGATGCACATCACGGAGACGATCGGCGTTGACTGCGTCTCATTGCACGGGATGGATCATATTAATGGTCACATTTCTATTTGAATATTCATTTACTTCTTAATCTTTAAATTTCTTATACTTCCAATTAAAAGCAAAATAACAAAATATGTAATTATTAATTATGTTGTAGAGCAATAACAAATGGTGATTAATGGCCTATTCGATACTATATTCTGATCAGGGTTTAAAACTGATTATAACAAAATAAATTGGAGGACTTCCCTTGTTATTCTTTGTTTATCATTGCCAAATTGAACAGGGAAATTGAAAGCTTTTGATCTCAAATTTTCAATGTGTCATGGCCATGGGTTTTAATTGATATTACATATTTTGTGTTACATGTGCGAAAAAACTTTGAAACATGTATGGATATTATCAGAATAGCATAATATATTAATGAGAATTTCAGGATATGAACGTTATTTGGCATGGCACTATTCACATTTAGCAAAAGTTCAAATTAGATAACGACATTGGGGCATGCTGTAAATATTGTACAAATGCCCACTTGCATAATTTTGAATGCTCTACAACATATAACATTTACATTTTCGAGTGGGTGGAGCTTCAAATAAAACTCGGAAATTAATTATAAATACTCAAAATCAACAAGTTATATACTCCAGATCTTACTTAACCGGTATAATAGTGTGTATGTATTGTTTTGGGATTCCATATCTTGATGAATAATTATATAAATTTGTTTTTTAATTATATATAGGTTTAAACGAGATGTCACGACGACAGGATAAAATATAGTTGACTCCATGTCGACATAATGTTGAAAGAAGTCGACTTGTCAGGATAAATTATCTCATCATGACGACATGAGGTTGAACAAGTCGACTGGTCGAG
>JAODFY010093635.1:0-11746 GCA_027580055.1 Paracaudina chilensis | reverse complement strand
AAAGCATTCACACTGCTTGATAAAACAATCGATTCAGGCAAAGCATTCCATTCATCTATTACTCTATGTGAAAAGTTATATATAGTGTCTAGCACATATGGATCTAGATTTATCATAACTCCCCTTTAAGTAACAAGTCGTGCAGCATGCTAAAGTACACAATTTCCCAAACCCTGTTTCCATAAATAAGTAGCTAGGCCTATATGTCTCGTCATCATACATATATTTATGCAAATATTATTTACATGCAATGAATGGTCCTAAAAAAGCAAGTAACCCTTAGCGTCCCTTACTTAGCGTCCCTTACTTTTATGCCATGTAAACTTGCTACCTTCATCACAAGGATTGAGGGCGCTGTCCAAATCTTGCATGACCATGCGAAAACAGACTGTATTGCCTATTTGCAAATATTTTCCATTCAACAACCAAAGTCCTTGTCAAAAATGGAGTTAAATTTTGAGATACCACAACCAGTTTCTTACCATAGCAAACCGGAGAATTTAGGAAGGCAACATGGATTCAACCCATATGCTTTTAATGGAGGGTAGGTTGCTGAATGAATAAATGATAGGTTTTGTTGAATAGAATCGTACGGTATCCTAACAATGATTGTGGCCTAGGACTATAATGCATGGAGTTTAACATTAGGATCGACGACAATAATGATTCAGGCAGAGCCAATGTTAACGTTAGATAGTAGCCTAGTTACTGTTACTCTACAATTGTTACCTCTCTGTTGTATTAAGCGAAAATGGCAACGCAAAAACTATTACTCTCTCTCCGTTTATGTTAGGTTTTAGGCATAGGGCCATGGAATAAACCAGATATACATTTGGGGTTTGATTATCAAAACTGTGAGTACCAGTTCTGCGAAATAATGAATTGCCAAGCACTCAAGCCCATTTGATTAAGATGATTAAAACTAGCCTAGTTGCGCACACAAGAGTTTTAAAATTTGTAATCAATTTTCTTATACAAAATAGAAATTTAAGATTATACATATTACAACCTCATTCCCATATTTCAAAATAAAAGTTATTTTTATAGGTCCTATCACAGAATCAGATTGTCCAAGGTATTACTAACCGTTAATGTTAGGCCTAGGGGCCTAGGCCTTAAGTTAAATTTAGTAGGCTTACTAGGCGAGGCCCCATCAGTATCAGCAAAAGAAGTGCTCCATAGCCATAGGTCCTTCTGTATGTTTCAGTGATAACTTTTCAATATAGGACTAAAATTAAATGTGCACTTTATTTTTAGGGCTAGGCTATGTATAATAATCATATAGGCAAGGCCTAACGTTAGCCACATTAGGCATATATAGTCGCTGAACGCTTCTGTACATTACATTTGTTCCTTTCTTCATTCTGCAGTCACTGCTGGTTACGTACAAAAAAAAATGCAATGTTTTTTTGATAGGCCTAAGCTGTCATTATACATAGGCCTAGGCCTATATATATCTTACTGTATATTAACAACGTTAGGATCGCCGGTGGCTAGACCCATACACTTGCATGGAAACCAAAAATTATTCCATATTTTGACACTTGCTGAACTGTATATTTAAAATAAATATGACCATGCAAAACTTTTGGACCGGCTAATAGGGTGGATTTTTGTACACTCGGGGCAGCTACAGAGCTACTGTAGTGTGAAGCATTTGCAATATGCGTAATTTACGTACAGTAGTGTTCAGCTACTAGGCATATCCAGACATCAAAGTGTCATTATAGCTTCTTTGGGATAATAAATGTTTAAAATTGAACAGTAATTGTAATAAAAATTAATGTAATAAAATTTATGAATAAGTTTCTAAGGTATATTCATGTTTTGGCTAATTTATCAATACAATTCCAGAAAACCACCCCCTCCCAAATTCCAAAAACTGATCACTCACCAAAACCAGAATACAAGTCTAGCCTAGGCTATTAGACCAACCTGATCACACCACATGAAGGAGTGTCTATTAATAACTATTTGCACTAGTTACATAAATCTTAGGGTAGAAATAATTGACCAAATTTGATTGTTTTCTGATAGAAAATGAAAAACAAAATTGTAATTAGAATTATTCGAGGTATAAACTTTGCTAAAAGCAAATACATTGAAACCAAGAAGAAAAAAAAAGTACTTCAATATCGGGAAGCACAACATAATTTGTTTCATAATTACATAGATTTTCCAAATCCCTGATTACCTGTATTGGCCATGAATGAGAGATGTTATCCCAGCTGAAAGCAATAGGGATAGTGAGTATTCTTCTCTGGGCCATATTCATTTTTAAAAAGGCTATTTTCCTATTCTGCAGAAACAAAACCATTTCAGTTTTATCGGTTTTACAGTGTCGGTTTAATAAGTTTCCGGTATATGTCAAGTCGATTTGTAGGCCTGTTACATGCTTCGATAATTTATCCCAGATTTTGTAGAATACCTTAAAACATTCTTTTACAATCTGTCATGAATCTTTTAAACAAAGAGGCACTGGTTGACCAATTCCTTTATTGCATCTGAATCCAATCTATTTATATATCCAATCTTCTATTTCTTTTGTAGAACGGTCCTGGCACTAGCGGGAGAGGACTATGCTTTGATCGCTTCTGACACCAGACTCAGCGAGGGGTTCTCCATACACAGCAGGGATCTCCCAAAGCTTCAGAAGCTGTGAGTTACTTATTTACTGGGAATAATATCACCAACCTGATATCATGTACTGTAACATTTCTCAACAATAAGCCAGGAATCTTTTGCAAATATGTCACATACCCAAGGCAAATCAAGTTCAATGATAGTCTAGCAGGGATGTGCCCACCCCGGGCGGCACTGGGGGGCCCCAGTCTGTACTAACAATTTCAGCCTGGTACTAATTACAAAATCATTAATTATATAACATAATAAAAGGAGGCTCTGCTTTTTATATAAAGGAACAGAGAATCATCATCTGTTTGAAGAGCTCCAAAAGTATCAGCCTACTGCATCTCAGCACCATTAATGGAATAAAAATATTCCATTTTATATAAGATGGTGATCAATGCACCTGGCACTCAAAAAATCCTGGACATATCCCTAGTCTAGTAATATTTGTTCCAATTATATTTGGGACTATATTTGTATTTCAGAGTTCATCCAGCATATGCATTTCAGCCCTTAGGCCTACACATTTGTAAACTATAGCTCCCTGGTCAATTCAAAGTGGTCCCTGTTTCAAGCAGAATGTCCATCAACCAGGGGCCACTTTTGGCAGGAAGTGGCCCCTAGTTGTCCAAATCCTTTTTTTCCCCACTTGATCACTAAATGATGGATCTTCATCGAAGCAAACCATTGTCACCTAAATTCACACAATTATAATGTTTCAATTGTAATCCACCTATATGTCTTACAATACACTATTTTTATTATTTTTATAGCCAGATTAGTTTGTCGGGTTCCTGTGTACCAGAGTCCGATTTTGCTACCTGGTGCAAACACTATTTTATACTGATTTAATACTGCTTTGAATTGCAGGACGAAAACAACCGTTGTCGGCTGCTGTGGTTTCCATGGTGATGCTCTTACCCTTTCCAAACTTCTGGAAGCAAGACTAAAGGTAATTAATTATATATACTATTTATTCTTCCATTATGCTAAAATAAATTTGTAATATTAAAATTGCAGTTCTAAAATCTTTTTGGTTCCTTGCTTTAGCAAAAGAAACCTATGCATTCAACTTGGCTTGTTTATGTGTGTCTGTGTGTGTGTGACACTTGCTTGGGTATGCTCTATCTCAATAAGGGAAAGTTGGATTGAAGCCATACTTGGACTATAGATGCACCATAAATGAGGTGTGCCCTATTTTTTTGTGCTCATATCTTGAATATTAATGAGGTTATGGGGTCAAATGTAAACAAAATTAAAATTGCAATCATTCAGTAACTGTAAGTCAGATTTTTTTCAAAGTTGGTATGGCTCATTTTAGCCCTAAACAGTAATATTATGGGCTACTGTACACTCCGTAACTCCCTATTGCTTCAGTGTGTGGAATAGTGTAAGGTAATTTTCCTCTTTAACCATACATTTTGGGTATAGGAACTTTGGTCTCGGAAATTTTTTGAAGCTCAAAGCATGGTATGGTTGACAATGGGGTCCATCATTGAGTATGTAATCATTGAATTTGCATTACTACAATGAAGTCAGTGTGTGTTATAGCATTCTACCTAATGTACATGTATATCCATTTAGCATTACTGCAGTGAAGTCAGTGTGTGTTATATAACATACTCCCAATGTACATACATATGTACCCAATGTACATACATGTATATGTACCAATGTTAACTATATGTACCAAAATAGTAAACATTGTTGGTACATATAGGTAAAACATTTAGTGTCAAAAATTTTGATGGTCATATAAGACAGAGTGGTCATTTGAGGTCAAATTAATAAACATTGTTGGATCTACATGAAACTTGGTACATATAGGTAACATTTGGTGCCAACAATTTTGATGGTCATATGAGAGGTCAAATTACTAAACATTGTGGGATCTACATGAAACTTGGTACATATAGGTAACATTTAGTGCAGATAATTTTATTGGTCATATTGAGAGGTCATTTGAGGTCAAATTACTAAACATTGTTTTATCTACGTGAAACTTGGTACATATAGTTAACATTTTGTGCCGAAAATTTTGAAGCTCTTATGGAGGTCACCAGGGGTCATTTGAGGTAAAATGTCGAGAAGATATGCAACTTCATGAATTTTCCCTCGATTATTTGGACCATTTGGGCAAATAATTATTTGCCCAAACTTATAAACATTATGTATATAATAATCATTGTCACATACCCCTAAGCAAGGAACCATTGTGCCCTTGGGCTCTTGTTAAAACCAGTAGTAATAAAATCATAATAATAATACAATTATCATATTAAACATCATCGGGATGATCATTTTCAATACGGCTGATCGTTTGTTTCAGTTGATTACGAGCATTATCAGCACTTGCATTCGGGTGGATGTATACGGTCGTGACTAAGATCTGGGTGAATTCCCCTGGTAGATAAAATAGCCGAAGCCCGATTGTCAAGCTTTCGATGCATATTTTCTCTTTTGCAGACAAGTTGTTACACCAGTTTTCATTTATGTAAAAACACAAGCCCCCTACGATTTCTTTCCCTGATTCCACAGTACGGTCCCTACGAATAAGTGAATGATTTGGTATGGAAGACTATATAAGCGGAGCGCCACCACTGGTTGGCGCGGAGCGTAATTATTATTATTTTTTTTTAAATAGGGACCTCTCACATTGCCGGAAACAGCACTTCTTATGACAATTTTTACCCGGGGGCACCATTTGCCATGTCCACATAAATTGTCGGCATCACAATCTAAGCTAAGCGTGGCGTTGGCGCGTAGCGTACAGGATTTTTTTTTTGCTAGAAATACCTTCTAGATCGTCGCCGGTAACGACATTTTCCAAGATAATTTTGGTAAAAAATATAGGCTTAGATGAATTCTAAGCATATATTCTGAGCATGTATATGTATTGTTTTCGGAAGAGCTAGTTGCCTAGCTTGACATTTTGAGACAGCCAAGCAAAAATACTAGTACTAATACTTTTTCCGAAGAGCGTTTTGAGACCAAAAAAAAATAAAACAGTACCAACCAGACTTTTTAGCCTCTTCTCCTTTTTAGCCTCTTCTCCTTTAAGCCTCTTTTTTTAGCCTCTTCATGTGCGTTTGGGGTATTTTTTCCCAAGCCTATATTTTGTATGAAAACATTACGGTATACTACCAGCTGAAGCGCGATAACAAATTTGACCTGTACATGTACTTTTTCGGAAGAACAGGTAGCCTAGCCTTGCATTTTGAACAGATAGGAATGAGAAGTGCAGCACCACCCAGACCTAATTTTTAGCCTCTTCATGCGCGTTTTGATAGTCTGTTTTCTAGACCTATATTTGGTATGAAAACTTTACTAGCAGCAGTCCAGCACCAACCGATTGTACTGCGCGCGAAGCGTGCGAAAATTGTGAACCTGTACGTTTGCTCTTTCGGAAGAGTGGATTGCCTATATAGTCTTTTGAGACAAGTAGGGAAAATGATAGAAGTAGCCTACCAACCAGAATTTTGTTAGCCTCTTCATGAGCGTTTGAGAAATTTGTTTCTTAGGCCTTTATTTTGTATGAAAACATCACTACCAGCAGTCCACCATCAACCAAGTTTACTGCGCGAAAATTTTGAGCAAAGAATAACAGTACCATATCAACCAGTCCTTACTGCGCGAAACGTGACTTTACTGCGGGCGCAGCGTGCAAAAATGTTCAACCTCCTATCCATGTAGATTATTATATATTAACAAACTACCTTAGTATGTATGTGTCCTTAGATGTTATATTTTGGTGCTATATTCTCTCAAGCAGTGGCGTAACTAGACTTTTCAATCTGGTGGGGCAGAAGGGGGACAGAGAGCTTGATAAGGGGGGCAAACCACGGGGAAAGTGTCTAAGGGGAGGGGTGAAGTTTTTTGTTTTCTAAAGGGGGCTTAGATGCAAAATGGTACTATCATTGCCATAATTTTATTAGGTTTGTTTAGTACATTTCGGGGGGGGGGGGACGAAAAAACAAGGAAATTGGTTATTCCTTGGCATAATCTATTTTGAAGTAACAAAACAATATAAAATATTTCATCTTTTTGTTGAGGTATCCAGCCACATCTATTCATGAATATTAACAAGTATTATGATATTAATGCTATATAATTAAACTCGCGAGAAAATGTTGCTGAATATACTTCTAAATCACCGGAAATCACACTTACCAGACCTTGCAAGTAGTTTCTAAAACTCCTTTCTTTTGAGATCTCATGAAATAAAAATTTAGACTTGTAGTTGAAGTAGTTTGGTAAAAATGTTTCCGCCCCGTGGCCCGTGCGATATTGGCCGAATTGCTGGTGAGGCCACTGTATATATTTATTCTAAATACTGTACTATGCCATATCTGCACGCGGAGCGCGAAACTTTTCCCCCGTGAAACTTGGCTCTACACATACATTCGCGCGGAGCACGCGAACAATTTTGGCCCTCATGCGAATTCTGATCCCTATATACTTGCCATGCAAACTGAAAATGTCAGGCAAGACTGTTGTACCTGCACGCGTAGAGTGAATTATTTCCCCCTCCCTCGAGATATAATTCTGACCCCTGATTGCCTCTCAATCTGAAACTTTGTTGCGGTACAGCCTTATGACAACATTTAATACTAATGCCGCAGGCAGAAAAAGCCTGGGGAGGGCTCTTGATTTTTTTTAAATAATCATGACCTCAGATTTGGTGCTATAGATTTGGTGTTATATTTGTCATGTTTGGAAGTTAATTTTTCTGTTGAGGAATATTCATTTTTTAGGTTATTTATTGGATTGACGCCCATGCCAGTCAGAGTGTTGAATGTAACCAACCAAAATAAGATTTACCTTTCCGGGGGCCCTGGGCTAGCCCTGCCTGGTGGCCCCTTCTTCTTCCGGCACATTGAGCTTGAACCTAAAATTTCTTCCTTCTCGCTTTTGCCTTGGCGACGTCATTTATCATACCATCAAATTCCAAACTTCTGGCCAAACTGGATTCTATAGCAAGAACACACAGGCTGTTAAGTCTTTCCTGTGTCATTGTTGACCTGAAAGAATTCTTGACTAGTTTTAGCCTTGAGAACGACCGTTCTCCTTCACAGTTAGTGACCGGTTTTGTAATGCGATATATGATGTCTACATTGGGAAATGTTGGACTGGAGACTCTTTTTCCTTATGAACTGGACTGGATTCAAGTCTGATGGAGATGGCATGAGAAATTTTAATTGGAGGAGTTCATCTCCATCCAGATCATTTTTGTACTTTAAAACTAGCACCTCTGCTCTTTCTCTGATTTGGTCATTTTCGAGCATTAATAATAATGTATTGGAAAATTGTTCATCTCTTTTATTTTCCCAGCATTTTATAATTTAACTCCTTTAATTTGGGGGGGGGGTCCCCTGAATGTGGGCGCCCTGAGCCTGGGCCTATGTGGCCCAATGGGAAATCCGGGCCTAAACATAGTTTGAAGGGGGTACAGGATCGAATTCTCTAAGTCCCCCACCCAAGAACAACGGAGGGAGAGTAACCCCGATACCCACGGATCGAGCAAAAGGGGAGGCGTTAGAAGGAGAAATTAAATCCCTTCTCACCAAAAGGGTATGGTAAGGACAACGGAAGGGGATGGACCCCTCTACCTATCACACTTCTTTCTCGCGCCAAAGAAGCCAAATCTTTGGCCCCAATTCCTGAATCTAAAACCTCTGAATTCGGGTTTCATCAAACCAAAATATTTCAGGATGGAAACGCTTGCCCTAATTATCCCAGCTCTAAAACCGGATCTTCAAGCGTGGACCTAAAAGACGCGTACATGTTCAATTTATTTTAGAATTTACCTTATACAATATCATACCATATCACCAAAAACAAATATGATAAGTTTTGCTCTTGTGACAAAGGTGGACAATTTGTTCTCAACATTGGGGTGCAATGGTTTCCACCCCCACCCCGTGATCGCCGACAATGAGTTTGACAACACTCAAAGATTCTTCTAACAGCCATACCACCAAACAACCACACAACCACACAAATTTACCGACCGTTCCAACAGATATCTAGCATATTCTTCTTACCTTAAAGCAGTCGCGTTCCAACAGATATCTAGCATATTCTTCTTACCTTAAAGTAGTCGCGTTAGCTAGAATCGCATTAACATTTATGATAAATTGTAAAATTCAAGTAGTGGGATGGTGGGTAGAAATTTAATGTTTCGATGCAAGATCCATGCGAATGGCTTATTTATTGTCAAAAAACTACTAATAATAAAATGAACTGTACAATAGTTATGGTCATAAATAAAAATAAGATACAGATAAGATTACAGCTAGTAATTCCTATGGCCATATATGAGATAAATGTCCCATTTTGCATTATTTTTACGACAATATACGGTAAACATTCACACAGCATTCTCTTCATATATGCTTATGATATAATTACAATATATATCTTATGACTTCGTTCGTATGATTATTCCAATAACAAACATTTTTGGCCCTAATGACCATCGCCGAGAAATGTTGATGTGCAACATGGTACAGCTTCGTGATCTTATGGCTGGTAGTTATTCAATGGAACTCGGAGAGGTCACTGTAACTTCGTGTGATGTCAGGACTAGTCAGTCATATCCATAGTGCCACCTGTGGGGGGGGGGGGGAGCACGTTCCCCATCACATTTTCGTGAAAAAATAGAATGCATAATTAAAAATGCATTTGGGTGTAGGATGATGTATATTGTCTTTAAATATAGGACAATGTGCCCGTATTTACTATATTCTATAGATTTATTGGAAAAAGCGCAAAAGCTTTAGACCAACCAAAAGGCACAAATAATCTGGCTTTATAAATATAATAGGCCACGATTATTTGTGACTTGTCTTTCATCCTGAACGTGCCCCCTGGCTGCGCCACTGCATGATAAGTTGTCTGTTAGCGGTTGAACGGTACATCATATTTTAATGATCGCCTTGTGCAAGTGTCACAGAAAAATGTTAATGTACAGTATAAACACAAACTGACGCCCCATACAATAACATTATTTGTAGATATCCCTGGTGACTGGTACAAAATATCTTGTGATTTCTCCCTCATAAAAGTTCTTGCACTACCAAAATATTAATATTGAAACAAAACTAATTTAAAACGTAAAATTAAATGAAAAACACAAAATGAAAGAAGCAGTCACATTAAGTTTTCAATGTTTTAGAAAGAATTCAATTAAATTTGATGGCAAACGACCAAGGTCTTTTCAAAACATCTCTTCACTATTAATAAAACAATATTCATCCTAACAGGGGACTAGACATACATTTTATAACTTAAAAAGTTACCTTTAATAATTCACATAAAACTAAAATTATTTTTCACAGCATTAGCAAATGCATTAGCTGCATGAAAAAGGTGATATGAAGAAATAATTTCTATTCCAGTGTTTGTCCAACTGTATGCACCATTATGAACCAGTTTTATAGCATTTATAGCGTTCTTAAATTACACATTTATTAATTAGCATATAATTTGTCGCGGAACAAAACATGTAAAACATGTAAGTTTCAGTTCGAACAATGGACTGAATGATTAACCCTGTATGCAGAACTGAGAGATAAATTCATATTTTGCTGCTGAAAGTCTGAAAGTACCTTTAAGATTCCAAATAACTCCATTAGGTCTGAAAATCCATACAAAGATCGCATTGCCAAACCCTTCATTTTTTCAAAATCTGCTGAATTCATGGCTAAAAAAAATCATTTTGCTGAAGTATCTGTTCAAGTACAATGTTTGGAATTGCATGTATTTTTCATTCTTTTAAGAAACATTACATTCATTCTCCAGACCTGATGTTGTTTGCTCATCATCAGATTATTGTTTCATTCAATCCATAGCTTATCTATAGAATCTCCAATGGTATGCTTATATTATACATCCTACTGTAGCCTACTGTTAGCCTATACTAAATGGTATACATTACGCTAATACACTGTAAATATAGCCTAATATATTGATAGCTCAGAATGTTTTGTCTTTAATTGTCCATTCTAGCTGTTGTCTTGTTCTGTTATAACTACTTAGAATGAGAACATATTTTGTGCTTGTTTACTCCACAATAAACCCTTTTCCTAATAAAGTAAATATGGTACACGTGTGTTTTCACGCAACGCTGTTCATGAGGTCATATTCCCTATCTTAAATTTTGGAAGCACACTGGATACATTCCATTTATTAAACTATAACAACATACAATGTTAAAAGTGTCCTCAAGTTCTGGGGATGGTGTGTTTTATAGACATTCTCTCCCCGAGGATTCCCCATGGTTCGACTGTGGTCAGTGTGGCATAGCTGGAACACCACACCAGTATCTTTGATCTACTGCCTACTGGGGTGTTTCAGGCAGCTTTTTAGAGGAAGTGTCACAGCCTGTTTATGAGCATAATATTATGAATACCTGTATAATTAATTTTATATAAGAGAGCTATAAAAGTTTCATTTATGAATTGATGAAGTATTTCTTGAACACATTAGCTTTGGTTTATTTTATGACTCATTTTAAAATTCAACACAGATATTTAGACTTGTTGCTTAATATATTCATTTTATTTAGTGTAAACTAATTGAACCATGAAGTCCAAGAATTATACACAGCTTCCACGGGTACCTTGACACTCTTCGTTAGTCAACTGCAACTGCTGGTCCTATGAAGCTACGAAGCGTGAAACACAAGAGATGTACGAATAATGCCCTGTTGAACAAAATATACAAAACTGAAAAGTAAGTTTTACACGATGGCCATTTAGGTGAATTTAAAAGAAAATGATGAAGTAAGTAAAAAAGTATGTTCAATAATTAACAACCCTGAAAGAATGTTAATAAGAAATATAGTCCTGGTGGCTGTATCCACAAAATTCTGCACAAAATAATGAGTAAATAATATTAAGTCGTCGAAGCAATATTGTAGTACGGAATTCTATGTGCGTGTGTTCACTACATACATCAGACGACACTTTACACACACACACACACACAGACAGCACAACGAAATCTTGACTCTATGGCATCACTCGTTGAAAATTTTGGATTGTCATTTGGAGGTCATCAGGGGTCAATTGAGGTCAAATTACTAAACATTGTTTGATTCACATGAAACTTGGTA
>JAODFY010093524.1:0-11747 GCA_027580055.1 Paracaudina chilensis | reverse complement strand
CTCTTGCTCTTTTCAAGGCGGATTAAATTTATTTGAACAACGTTTCAATGAATGTTTAAGCCAAGAGACGGTTGGTACATATAACGTAGTGTATTTTTCAAAAAAAAATATGTTTAAACGTTTGGTAAAATAAGACGCCGTTTAAACGGCCGATCGTTTGTTTAAACGTTTAAACGTGACAGCCCTACTGTGGAGTTATTATCTGAAACTTTAACATGTTTTGTCTGATACATGGCACAGGGAGGGAGAGAATGCTCAGATCACTAATTAGCAACAGTTAACATCCAAGTTGGTCAATGCACATCTTATGACCATTTACCATAGAAAAAGAAATCTGTAGAACAAACATTTGTGGTAAATTGATTTAGGGCTCTGTCAGTGCTGCTGTGCATGTACAGTCATCTCGATATTGGAATGGTTGTGCCCAAATGCTCTTGTTAGTCTTGTATGACATTTGGGGAAATATCCTTTTAACCCCCACCCCCACGCACAGGGAGGAAATTTCCCCCACCTTTTAGAGAGTAGCTCTCATTGTCTTTATTTTCACACAGTAATATATGTTAGGAATCTAATAAAGTTTAGTGGGCCTGACGTTTCGATCCTAGCAGGAATTAAGAAAAGTTGCACTGTAAGGAATAGATACATCACAATGTCTTATTGAGACTACAAAATAATACTTGCAAATAACATAAAATTATGTAAACCTATAAATTTTTCAAATAAAATTCCAAATGTTTGTATCCCTGTGAACCTGAATTGACTACTACATTTCATTGATTACTCTATTGTATGCTTAATACTATGTTAAATTCAGTGTTATAGTGCAATGTAAGCTGATTAACTGACTGCCATTCATGATTAACTGACTCTATTGTAAGCTTAATACTATGCTAAATTCAGTGTTATAGTGCAATGTAAGCTGATTAACTGACTGCCATTGTATGATAAACTGACTCTATTGTAAGCTTAATACTATGCTAAATTCAGTGTTATAGTGCAATGTAATTAAGCTGATTAACCGACTGCCATTGAAATACTACAGCATTATAGGATTTCATGCTTCATTGATCTGTTTATGTACATACAAGCTGTAGTCAATATTATTGACAAAGATCAAAAGTGCATGTTGACCTTTTCAGAGAATGTGTATTCGGTTCTTTGCTGTATTGTAACACCCATTCCTTACAGAATTAAAAATTGATGTCTGGAACCTTGTCAAATTACCTGTTACAAATACATGATTGTGTCAGGAAGCACATAGTAAGGGTTAGGCTCGAGCCTTGTCAAAATGTTTTCTAATGTGAGGATTACCTTATTGTGAACACACTGTAGTGAACACACATTGTGAACACAATGTACTGAATTCACAGCTTTAAATTGAAAATACTCCTATCAAGAAGTATGCTTAATTATTTCTCCCCTCTTTTAATATCAACAGCAGTGACCTTGATTTGACCTCTCAAGCTGACTTTCATCAAATGAGCAGGAGGTACAAGATTGGTTCAAAATGGCGGACGATATCTTCTTTTGCAATTTCACCGACCGGTGTGCAGACAAGGGGCTCATCCTGCCCCTCATGGACGAGAGCACTTGGAACCAAGGTTTCCGAGCATTCCTCTACCTGGCAGGACTCTTCTGGACATTCTTTGCTGTAGCCATCATCGCTGACATATTCATGTGTTCGATAGAAGTCATTACGAGTAAGACAGCGAAACTGAAAATAGCCACACCGGAAGGGAAAATCGAAGAGATAGAAATCCGCATATGGAACGACACAGTCGCTAACTTAACGCTTATGGCGTTGGGGTCCAGTGCTCCCGAGATTCTACTCTCAATCCTAGAAATTGTCGGCAATGGCTTCAAGTCTGGGGAGTTGGGCCCGAGCACCATCGTAGGCTCTGCTGCATTTAACTTGTTTGTAATATCAGCGGTGTGTGTTGTGTCGATCAGCGGCGGCGAGGTGCGTCGCATAAAGCAGATTAAGGTCTTCGCAGTCACAACGACCTTTTCTATGTTTGCCTATATCTGGATGTTCCTCGTCCTGCAGGTGATTTCACCCAACGTGGTATCTGTGTGGGAGGCAGTCTTCACTCTCATGTGTTTTCCTTTGTTGGTTGTGGTCGCCTACATCATCGACAAAGACTTTTGTGGCGTGAAGGAATCTGACGACGATGATCTAGAAGCCGGGATTGGTAAGTTGAACAACACCCCCCCCTCCCCCCCCCAAAAAAAAAAAAAAAATTAAAAGGAGATCATCCAAATTTCACTCCCACAAGTCTGACAAATACACTTTAAAATAATTAATGGAGGTTTGTGTAAATTAAAGAGTTCTATTGGTGGACAAATACACTATAAAATAATTAATGGAGGTTTGTGTAAATTAAAGAGTTCTATTGGTGGAGTTAAATTATATTATGTACCATCCTTTTCCTCATAAATTAAATGTTCACCACAAACAAATCTGGTGGGCATTACTTTCCTTTGCTTAATGATTATTAAATACAACACTATTGCACCAGCATGGTTTTTACTTTAATTCTTGAAGTCTAGACAAGATGATTGGACTGTACAGATTGGTGTAAAAGTTCAAGATGTCATTAGGCTCAAAGTCACACTTGGAATTTATATATATTCCTTACACATAGTTGCCAAAATGTTCTGATACAAATCCTCCTTTGACAAACAGTGCAGTAAAGTTTATAGCATTGAGAAACTTTAATGAAGAAATTACTATTGACTTAAAGGCATTAATTATGTGCATGTTTGTGCTTGGCAAGACATTTGCAATGGCCTATAAACAGTGTTTGGAATTACATAACAATGACATACATTTCTTCACCCTGGGTACTTGGAAATAAATTACTGAGTGCAGAAGTTGAATTTTGACTTGTGTATTCTTGAAGATTCTTACAGTAACAGAAACAGTAACATAGTACTGTCCTTTACCTACTGACCAACCTACCTGATACTTCACTATCTTATCACTCTAATGAATCTAATGAAGTGCTAAACTTAACAAGCCCACTAGTTGCTAACTCCACCATTCTGGAGTAGTCCTCTCATTCTGATCTTGAGGACTGTGAGATATTACCAAGCTACTCATACTGTTTAATACTGCAATTAAGGATGAATTAAGCCACCATGTAGATCATGCTACCATGTCTCTGTTTTGAGATTAGTGCACTACAATACAGGCAGACTGGCACCAGTAAATTGATATGGACTATTGTATGTAACAGAAATCAGTTGGATATAGTTGGAATTCTTACACACATGTACACAGTTTGTTTGCCCACAGTGCTTATCAATCATCACAACCATTCATCTGTGCACAACTATTGAACCAATTATCAATAGTACAGTAGTACAATGGGCAGTACATACAGCTACACTAAAGGACACCAATCAATACATTTTAAATGTGACCTTGGTCATTGCTCTTTTCTTAGTGAATAGATATACTGCCATATTTATTTTGTTTGAATATATATTTCTCAATATTACTTAAAAACTGTATATATACTCAAGAAGGAGGTTAAAAATAGGCAGATAAATTGAGGTAGAGGGTGTGGCTGAGATAGGCCATGCCCTGACATGGTACAGGTTGTGCAGTACCAACAGATTAATTCCAACTAATTACCCCTAATTACCAAAGATGTTCTGGACCCTTGGGGTTCAATGTAATGTTATAGAAATGAACAGTCCCATGAGCTTCATGGTTCCAAGGAGTAGCCAAAAGGAAACCATATTATATATCAGAAGTTTTATTTAATTCTATTATAAACACATTTAGTATCCCAAAAATTAACACCTGTCTTGAAAGGGTTGGCCGCATTTTGGATGTTATCCATTGGTTTCTCTCACACATTACAGAATGAAATGGAGATAATTTAAGAAGATGCTACCCATAAAATGAATACATGTACAGACTTCCCTAACAGAATATTAGCCAAGGGAGCATCTTTACAAAATAAATACCTACTGTAATATAGATATATACCACAGACTGTAAAAGAGAAGGGGTTTATATGCAAGAGAAAATGCTTTAAAGCTCTCTAAATTATAATCTCTAAATTATTGGTTCTAGGTTAAAATAGTAAAATAAATTTATTGCCATTGCTCTCATGAACAGGCTGTTTCTATAGCAACAAGCAACAACTACAGAATATAAGAACTCTTTATATTCATCAGATGAAATGTAATATTGAAAGGAGAGAGGCCCGAAGGACCACTCTTTGCATACTCGTGCAATATGGATTATTTTTGGTCGGTGAAAGAAAATCATTTATCCCTCAGTCTGTGAAGGTTGTGTGTATTGCTTCCCCACAACATGCAGTGAACAATATGTTAAGAGTGGTATTTGAAATGTTTGCTTAGTTATTAATTTTAGACATCGTTGACTTTTGCCATGGTGGTTAATGACAGAGCTATTGTCGTCAATTTCAGCCATGATCTTACATGGACAGCCTTGTATACCAGCAACAGTATCTTAAAATCAGTATACAAAAGGAAGCATACCCTGTAGGTGTACGGGGTGGCAGAACTATCTGATTGCTGCCGGAAATTACGATTGTAGGGGTGTAAGGGGTAAGGGCTTACTTATTCATATTAGCTGTATGGAGAATCTCCCAGGCCACCGAGAATCACCCTAATATTACACCCCCCTAGGTTTCCGGAAATAGTGCTCCAGGTATAGTTTTAACATGTCTCAAAATAAGATCGATGTTAATCCTTTTCTACCCCCATTATTTTTCATATTTTTTGCGGGCTGGATTTGGCAGCGAGAAGAGCCCAAGGATCTATATCTACCTGTTCCGCCACATAAAGTGTACAAAAATTGTACCGTACATATGGGCCTATAGCCAAGCGTGTTAACCAACTGGGACATGTGCTCCCAGGCAACATTGCTGGTGATGCCACTCTGAATATGGCTATTATTCCGGTCATTTTCCAGAAACATTTGGGGAATGCTGTTGAATTTTGAGATATTTTATATAATAAGTCGTAAGTCCATGCTAGGAACACACATGTTCTCAAGATTACATGTTACAAATGCAAGAACCAGAGTGTTAGTAGCTTCTTCAGAGAGAATTTTCCTAACTTGACTAATTTTGACCAGCTGAACAAATGACTTAAATACATAATTTACTGATATGAAAATTGAAGTTTTTGTAGAACCATACACCAAGGTTGCGTACTTCAGAAATGGGTTTGATAGATTCATCACTGACTACAATAGAGTTGATACAAATTCTTAAAAGCATTCTCTTTGACCCAATTACCAAAAAACTTAAAACTTACTCTTAACCATCCAATTTCTCACATCAGAAATACAACTTTCATGTTTGCTCTCTTGTACTGTTTGCCACTCTGCATAATTTGCTGTACTGTATATATGTGAGCCATGACACAGCCACATTTTGAGAGAAAAATAACATTTGAAACATTCCAAATGCATTATTCTGATTGTGAAACGTGTGATATGCTGTCAAGTCATTCCCTCCAGCCACATTTTGACTCTGACATGATCGAGGGAAGTCATTAATCTTGAACTCTTCTGAAGACAAAAATAAGTATCATCATGACCTGTTTCATAATTAACCATTTCCGACCAGTGTGGAGAGGGTCATCTGTCACCTGAAGGTGCGTGGTCTGAAATATAGTCACCGTGGATGTGACTGATTGGTTGCCATGGTAACATTAATGAAGATTTTACATCAATCATGCGTGAATGATATGGGTTGTTGGTTGAATCCCAAAGTGCAATGATCACTGACTTGTATGGTTTCTTTCAGGGAGATAACAACCTTAACATCAATTTACTTCTCTAGTTATAAATTATTCATACATGCAATATGCATAACCTAGCTCTCTACCATGGCAACGGTAATGAATTTTAGAGACTCCCTGTGAGGATGATGGTTCACATTATGTTGACAATGCAGTCTATAAAATAGTCTGTATAAAGCAGTCTATATATTTAGTTTGTTTTGCTGTGGAACTCTACAACCCACATGGCAATAGTGGTTGCCCGATTGCCTGGGGTACATGGAAGCTCTGTCTGGGCAAGTCCATACCTGGCCCATCATTTTGGATACATGCTATAGGCTTGGATATTTAATATTGAACTGCCCCTCGTATCAGAAAGGAATCGGTTTAATTTACAATTTTACTGAAGTAACTAAGCTGATGAAGCTACAGCTCAACTCAATATGGGTACATGCTTTGTAAATAAGAGCACATAACATACACCATTAACAAACCTTGAACCAAAACGTTCATCAGATCCTCTAATTGTGTGTTAGGCTACGTAAGCCTAGTTGTGTCACAAACAAAAAGAGAAATTCAGCATCCTGGAATTAAATTCAGATATTACCTCATGCATTCTCCTTGGTTTGCATGATGAAATGTCCATTGCCAAGTTTCATATCTCAATGCTAGGTTTAGTGGTTTAGTGGCAAAAGAAATGTCCCAAAATGTGTTTTGCGGGGACAAAACTAGGCTTGTTTAGCCTTTGGCTTATTTTAATAGCCTAATGGAAAAGTTATTCAGTGATCTCTCTTTGTCATTTTGTTTGTTTGCATTATTCATGTACAGGTACCGTAATAACTGTGAGTTGTCAGTAGCTGTCATTTGCACAAGAAAGTTTTTAATTAATATTTCATTATTCATACCTTGCCTAAAAACCTAAAGAAAAAAATCAGAGAGGGTTGATATTTTGGATCTAATCACTCCAGCATTAAGGGCTGCAATGTGATTGGTGAATAACTCCAGGGATGAATATAATTAGCTTGTATGCAAGTACCATGCATAGAATAATACAAAATGGTTGGTCTCAAAAATAGCCTATTTAAAAGTACCTGCTTAAATTAGGAGTATTAAAGGGGATTGTCATGACCTTGTTGGCTCCTGGATAGTGGTGGTAAATTGGTTAATGATGCAGGTTGATCCTGGTATGCAATAACAGCAGGCTGTGGAAACATTGGCTCATGGTACAGTAAAGTATGATGAGTACCATCGGCTCACCCCCAAATTTTTGAAGCCACATAACATCAGATGATCTCAGGTGACCAGTGTAGCATAATTGGGATGGAAGTTATTTACATTGTAAAATTAAGACCTTTCCATATGGCAGGGCAAATCATAGAACGCATTTAAAAAAAAAAAAGCTATTCAGAAATGCAAATTGTTCCTTGTAAGTCATTAAAGTACTATCACACAATCTGTACATCGTTATCGGACATTACATAGTGGTATCATTTTGTCCTTTGGGATGAAAATTGATTTGGGTTCAACAATCTGCTAAAGGTTTAAATACTACTAAACATAAGTACTCTGGAATTAAAGGTGTTGAATTTCTCATTTTTTATGTCAGCAAAGTTAAGTATTTTTGTAAAGTAAACTCAGCTCTGATAAAATGTTTGTAGTCAGGGATTAAACTCTTCAAGTGATAGATTACGGCACCATGAGATGATGACATAATTCTCATTCAAGTTGTCATGGTTAACTGTTTCTTGTTTAGCTTCACCATTGGCTTGGTTACACACATTTCCCACTGCAAGTATTTCCCACTGCGTTGGTCATTTTAGTCTCAGCACATGTGTACTGTATGTTATCTTACTGTGATGTACACAGTTTTGTCTGCCCCCTCTTTGCCCAACATTGGTAAGGAATCTAAATGTCTCATTCACTCATTCACAGTCTCATTAATCATGTAGAGCAAGTGACACATTCCACCACTGAGATGGCCAAATAGTCAAATATGGTGGCCAATTATTCATGTAGAGCAAGTGAATAAACATAAAACACATTCCACCACTGAGATGGTCAAATATGGTGGCCAATTATTCATGTAGAGCAAGTGAATAAACATAAAACACATTCCACCACTGAGATGGCCAAATGGTCAAATATGGTGGCCAATTATTCATTTGATGGTTGAATATTGGCTGGTGCTTGTCACATTTTTGTGAGTATTTGCATAATCAGACAAATTCCTATAAATGACCATGATCAGTTGAGAATTCTGTGCCAGAAGATTTTTCCTAGTTCTGACATAACTACTTGCATAACACATATTACCACAATTCAGCATCTGTCATAACTTTCTTCCAATGGTGGTCATCCATACTTCCTTTATTATCAGCCATAATCAGACATAAACACAGTTTTATTCCTCACTAGTTTGGAAGAAGTTAGGAGTTTTGAGAATGTATCAAAAATAAGTAGCATAGACTAGCATGTTACCTTGTTGTGTGATAGTTTACACAGAACATTTTTCCAGCACAGAAGGATGGTGACCACCACTGGGAAAATGTTATGCTGGATACTTAATCATGGTGATACAAGTTATATATATATATATATATTATATATATGCAAAGTAGTTCTATCAGGTAAGTTTTTGGTCATATGATTACAGCATGATGGTTCTCTTACACAGCTACTGTATCTGACTATCATGTTCTTTCTTTTTCTTCAATCTTCTTTGCTTGGTCTGATATCATACAGAGGATGATCCTGCTAGTAAGTTGTATGAATAATGTCAATCAGTGTGATTTCAGTTTTGCTCAGAATATATTCTCATCAGAGCCCTTTTCTCATCAGAGCCCTTTTCTCATCAGAGCCTTCATTTGATGTCACTTGACCATGAATTGTCTGCGTGTACATTTTTTTGTTTTCTTGTAGTGCAGTATGTGTGGATGTGTTTCTATGTACTAGAGCACTGCAATGCAATCAATTTGCTCCCAGTAAATGTTGAGTGTAATTATAGCCTTTAATCAGTGTTACTGCCATTTGCTTTCAATTCTGCCTCCCCAGTACCCCCAAAACACACGAATGATACCCTCAGTGTTACTGCCCTTTGCTTTTCCTTCTGCCTCCCCCAGTACCCCCAAAACACACGAATGATACCCTTTAATCAGTGTTAGTGCCCTTTGCTTTTCCTTCTGCCTCCCCAGTACCCCCAAAACACACCAATGATACCCTTTAATCAGTATTACTGCCATTTGCTTTTCCTTCTGCCTCCCCCAGTACCCCCAAAACACACCAATGATATCCTTTAATCAGTGTTACTGCCCTTTGCGTTTCCTTCTGCCTCCCCGATTTCAGATGCCAGATAGGTTATGTCTGCTATGACATACACTGTAATTGAGAAGTGCTTTGTCTGCACATTCCGCTGTGATGCAACAAAGTAAAGAGAAATTCCAGGCTCATTATGAGCTCTAAAAAGCATGTGTAAGCTACTGCATCTCCATGGTCTGCATAGAGACAGGCACACTTACATGAAGTGTTAATGTGTAATGATTCCTCCAAAAAGCTTTAATTTGGCCATTTCCAGATTGGTCAACTGTTACCGGCATTCTCACTCTCACGGTCTCAAGACCGTTCGGTGATTTACACTATTAAACTTTATAATATATTTTTCCTTTGCTGTTTTTATCATAAATTAGTCCATAACAACAACGCATTTTGTGAATCAACACATTCATTAGCAAGTTGAGAAATATGTTTTGCATGTTTTGTTCTGGTAATTTTCAATAAATAAAATATGGAGCAAGGAGAAGAACATTCATGAAATCACAGGAATTTTAGGGAGAATTTGGTGTGGTTTTCTGATGCTTGGTATTCCCAAATGATCCCTGATAGTACCATAAATGGATATCCCGATGACATTTAAAACTGGACTGATTAAAAAAGAAGCGGAAAATCTACACTCAATGGTGAAAGTCTATCTTAATGGTGGTTGGGATATCGATTGTAAAAATCACTTTAAATTTTCTGTTTATTTTTTTCTACAACAAGTTGAAATGGTATGCCAAAGTATTGTCACTGGAAGATTATATTTCTATGTATAACATAAATATATTTCAAGAAAAAACACTAATTAAATTATAAAGAAAAATAAAAGCTTCTGGATGCATTGTGCAATTGCAATGTCATAAATATTATCAGATTCTTTAATAACATTGAAAAATGGCTCCACAGCAATATATTTATGTTATTATAACCTTCACTACTTTGTGTAGTTTTTCCTCTTTTTATTTTTTTTTGGTCAGTCCAGTTAAATTTGTGACGGGGATTACAAATGACACAGAATTTCTTTACCACTTTTAATATTGGAAAATTGCTTAAATGTACTACCAAGCTTCATTGACTCAACTGATATGCAGTTTACTTTAATATAAGATATAAATTAAATAAAACAGTGCTGTAAACTGCCTGCTACCTTATCATCAGGGTTTTATCCTATCCATAGTGCATTCACTCTTGTACAGTATGTCTTCCTCAATTCTGTGTATCACTGCAAGGATTTATGTTTCCACTTTGCATGTTCTCTCTATGTGTTATCTACATTTTACTATGACATGGGACATGTTTATGGCTTTAATTTCCTTGTATTAATCATAAACTCTCCCACTGTTGTTAGCAAGAACCAGAATTATAGCGCTCCCAATACTCGTGAATTAGAGCCGCACATCACATTCAGCGTAAACAGACATGAATTATACAGAACAAAACATGCTTAACACTGTGCATGACTGGTAGTGATATTTACAAAAGTAAAAAAAGGATTTTTAGGAACTATATTAAAACCCGCTTTTGGCAGCCTATACATTTGAACTCTTCATCACTTACCAATTGCTTTTGGTTCAGATAGGAGGCATGATAAGACATTTATGTTGCCTGTAATTTTGGATAAATTCACAATTTACACTTTATAGCAGTCTTGAGCAGTAATTTTCAAATGTTAAATTTTATGGTAGATAATGCCAAAAGATTCTTTTTAGAGATCAAAGTCACCTACAAGATATATATATATATATATATTATATATTATATACATGTAATTAAAAAAAATGGCTAAACGATGCTTATGTATGACTATCATTAACCTGTAATGACAGTAACAAATGGTAGAAATATAAAACTAGAATTAAAAAAGGCAAGGAATTATAAGCAAAACTAGTTTGCTGGTAAAAGTTACCAGTATGGTACCCAGTATGGACTATCATTATAGATTACAAATGTACATGTATGTTTTTAAGTGTGGACTACTCTTGAGCTTAGGATATTGCATGGTGACTGTGAGTTAAACTTCAATGGTTTACCATCAATTTGAAGTTTACAGGAAACAGAAATATCTTTTACTTAACAATTTACATTTTTTGTACTTACCTATTTACATTGGTGAAAGTAACACGCCCCAAAACTTGCAGCCCCACAGCACAAAACAATTCTGACATGTCACTGACCCCACCTTGACCCTCCCCCACCTCTCTCAGACTCCCCACCTCTCCTCACTTCCCCAATTATATCTACCACCTCCCCAACTATCTAATGCCTCCGGGGTTAGAGCAAAATTACCGCTGGTTATATGCAGTATTTTTGTCTACGACACTATAATGATGACAGGAAGTTGATGATTGATAACATGGTACATGCGATCAAATGCAATATGGACCAACATATTAGTGATGTTTGTTACTCAGAGGAAATAAAGAGAATAATAAATAACTGTAGGCTACATTTTGAGCATTTTTTGCTTGAAAATTAGTTTCTGTTATGAAAATTAGTGTTAGGCAGAATTAAGAAGCACTGTTAGCCCTGATTGCCGGGCGGTAAACAAATAGTGCTGGTTACTTCCCCCTGGAGCTACTGCCCTGCCCACCTACACTACCTCGCTCCCCTTCCCCCATCCTCCCCTCCCCTCTCTCCCCCACCCCCCTCTCTCCCCCACCCTCTCC
>JAODFY010093413.1:0-11752 GCA_027580055.1 Paracaudina chilensis | reverse complement strand
TGAAAATAGCATCGAAACTGTAAAAATCCCCAAAAACACTTAAAGGTCACCGGAGGTCAAATTGAGGTCAAGGGTCATCCAGATGCGGGTCGTCAATTGGATTACAATGAAGCAACTCCCAACCCTAACGGACGATTCGTTCCCT
Source organism: Paracaudina chilensis (assembly GCA_027580055.1). NCBI lineage: Eukaryota > Metazoa > Echinodermata > Holothuroidea > Molpadida > Caudinidae > Paracaudina > Paracaudina chilensis. The sequence continues at coordinate 11,607 of JAODFY010093413.1, read as the reverse complement.
ATGGCAAAAAATCTAGTTTTTTAACATTAATTGACCTTTTCCTACTAAGTGTATAGGCCTTCCACATTAGCACACAATTTTAGTGCTTCATGTGCAGTAAGGACGGGTTGGTACTGCTTGTTTGTTTGTTCCCAGTCATCCCACACATCTTCATCTGCCATTTTCGCCAGTTTGACGAAGTGGAACGAACAACATCAAAACTTTTTTATATGGATAGTTAGGCTACTGCATATTTGACGAACGAATCTTCTTTCACCTTCGACCCTAGCTAGCCGACCCTGCAGAATGGACTAAACTGAATATTCATACATATTAAGGTATCAAGAGTTTTAATTGGATGTTCACGTACACACCTCCACGTTTTTATACGAGAATCAAAATGACAACACCAAACGATAAAGCAGTTTTAACTGCAATTTTCAATCCTCTTTTGCCTGTTGGAAGTGATGTGCCACTAGATGAAGATGTGGGAAATGTTGAAATAGGTATAGCTGGTTGTTGAAATCATCCTTTGTTGAAGGCTAGCCGAAGCTACAGCTTAGTCTAGGCCTATGTCGTAACTAATTGCCCTATACTATACTATAGTAATGTATTTGTAACTTGTATGTACTAAATAATAGGCCTAGGCCTAGGGCAACAGTGTATAATGGTAGGCCTACAATCGTCGACAACAATAATGGGACAGTATGAGAAGCAACGAGCGAACTGTGGTAATATTGGTATAAGTAAGGGTTACCAGACGTCCAGTTTTAACCGGACATGTCCTCTTTTCACTGGCTTGCGTTGACGTCCGGGCGGATTTGTAAATTTGCCGACAATGTCCGGATTTTATGTATTTCATGCATGACCTACCGGGTTTCCCCTAATTTTGCTCTGCGGGCTTAATATTTTGAAAGATTTACTGGAATTACTGGTCATGTTTAGGCCTGACCAAGTAATATGGTGATGCCGTGTGTGAATAGTGAATAAAAATCACAGAAATCATATGATAAAAATACAGATTCCCCATACCTTCGTCCCACATGCACTTATTCTAGCGTCTCGACTGCAAAATGCATCGCGCGACCGTACATAGGAAGTACAATGAGTACGGCGTCTGCTACCTTCGTTAAGACAGGTGAGGCATGCACCACATGACGCATGACAAGGGTGAACTGCTCTGTCCAACAGCACACCGGAGAAGCTTCGGACTTTCCACGGTTCAAACTCATAACATAAGTCCCGACGTCCGGAGCTCTAACCTCTGAGCTAATCCATGTTATGTTCAAAGTAACTGACTATTTTGGGGAAATTTTTGTGCAGAAATATCAGTTAACTTTCAAAACCAAACATACTTCGTTCAGTTACAACAACAAATATTGCACCATTTTGCATCTAGACACCCCTGTAAATCGAAGAATTTTCCAAAGGGTAGGGGGACACAGTCTCCCCTTAGACCCCTCCCCCAGGACGGCGGTCACTGTCCTCCTTTTCAGAAAATAAATATGTTAACCCTAGGTATAAGCGCACCCCCTGCCCCCCTTTCAATGTTGTAGGCAAAAGTGCTCAGAAATTGCAACATTGATATGGGTAGCGGTGTTTTGTCCCATCTACTTTTGTCAACGATTGTAGTCGCGAAGTTAGAACTTGAACACCCGAGTACCAAAAATCGAAAAGTTATAAAGGGTACTCAGACAAACGATGTCGACTACTGTGTTCCAGACCCGAATACTGTACGTATCAATTTGTGCATTCCATCGACGATTGAGAATTATGAAATATCAGCGATTTCTTCTGCTGGTTCGTCAATGCTTTTTTAGCTGAATATGTCGCAAAGTTGGAACACTCTGTCATAAAGTGGTGTCGCAATTTCTCTTTCAGTACAAGTCGCATCCATGGCCAGTTTTTGACCTGTCAAATCTCAGTGTTTTGATCCAGAAGTCAAATGATCAAACTAATTAAATTAATTTGAGGAAGAATTGCAGGATTTTAAGCTCTGTTTTTCATTATATTCTAAAGGTAACATTTATATAGTGATAAATGAAAGAAAAATCTTCCTTTCATGCAGATTATTCAGGTACTTACCTGCACATGGGTCATTTTGGACAGAAAACAGTTGTAGGTTTTTCGACTTTCGTGGAATATGTTCCATTCACACGTTGTCATGGTGAAATATTACGTTGGCTAGCTAGGCTTTCCGACTTTGCGACTGTTCCAACTTCGCGACTACCACTATATAGCCTAGCCAGGCTGTAGACAAGTTTGTTTTATTACAAAATGTGTCTAAAAACTAAACTAACGATTGCTTGTGCACATGCGTTGTTGTCTAAAATCAAGTACTGTAACTTCAGTATATCAGAAATTAGCCCACACATAAAGTTGTGTTTTGTTGTAACGTTATATATGCAAGCAACCAGACCAAAGCTTGCATGTTATAAATCTCATGCTTTAATATCCCGAATAATTTATTACAACAAACGGTACTAATTTAGAATCCCTACCCAGAAGTAACTACATGACAACCCCTACCCTAACTTCTACCCTATCCCCTAACCATAATCCATACCCTAACCTCTACGTACCCTAACTCCTACCCAACCCTGTTTGATGCAACAATACTTCTCAGCTAGTTACTTCTGGGTACGGATTATAATGTAGAGCCCAACAAACAGTGGCTGATAACACATATCGGTCATTGTATCATCAGTCACAAAATTGTGTACATCATGCAACCATATTTAATTTTTGCAGTACTGTATTTAAATAAAATTTGAGAAATTTAGCAGAGGTAAATAACTAGTCAGAATTTAATGGCTTATCCATATCTTATAGGGGCATATGCACATGTTTGCAAAACATGATACAAAATTTGTAATTGGCTGGTAAGAACAGATTATAAAAATAATTTCATAAAATTTTCCCTGGCTGTGGATGAGATTGGAGTTTGAATAAGCCCAGCTAATAATTGTTATCAGGGCGGGTAGGGCTGAGCTACTGACTATGATGAGTAGTGGTTTGATCATGAAGATTGATGTGTGGCTACATTGGACATGCACTCGGCGGGAATAATCTGTTGTTTTATTTTTAGATAGTTACATGCATGCTTGGGAACTCTTGAATAGTGATAATATTCATGAGTTGGATAAAGAAATGTTTTTAAATTGTACAAATTTTCATGTAATCAAGTTCACAAAATAACCTACAACCTTTGACCTCGAAATGCCAGACACTGCACATGCACCATCACTCAATGATTATAATATGTGTAACTTTTGATGTTGATTTATAACTGTGTGAGAATAAACATTTTCAGTTTAATGGCCTTAAATGAAGTTTGATCCAAGATTTTAGATATCTAATGTTGCATCCCATACCCAAGGATCGTTACATATTTGCATGTTTCACTAAACTCCATGACGGACTTAAAAAACATATTTTTGCAAATGTGTCCATGTTAATTATAACCTTTGAGGCTTTGTTCTCAAATCTCTGAACATTGCTTGTGCACCACTACTCAATAATCATGTGTAACTGTTTTCAATTATTGTGGGAGGAGTTTTGAGCCTTTTAATTTTAATGACCTTTGACCAAATATCTTGATACCACTATGAATGATCTCATACCCTGATACCCAAGGATCATTGCTTGTTTTTTGCTTCCATGTTTCACTAAAATCCATGAATAACCACCACCTTAGCAAAACACTTTAGCAATTTGAGCAACTTTTGTATCTTTTAATCCTCTTTCATGAAAGCTAAGGTAACCTGTTGGGACTGCTTATCCTTAAAGGTATTGGGCCTCAGCAGAATAATAAGAAAAATCTATTAAATGAAAGTAAATTCCGGAACAAATATAGGCCTATAGTCTAATAGATGAATGTTACTATGCACTAATACTAGTGTACTACTGTGCCCCCATTTCACAGTAGCTGAAGCTTTAATAGGATACACACCAAAATTCTGTCACTTATCCAGATTAATTTGGTTATAATGACAATAAAAAGCCATTTTTCATTCATTCTTCGTAGTTGTTGAAACTGAGAACGTTCGGCAGGCCAAAGAGTTGGAAGTGCAGGGCGTGGACTTGGCGGAGGCTTCTGATTTTGCAGGGGCCTTGGAGCTGTTCAACCAAGCTGTATATTTAGCCCCCGAAAGTGCCTCGTGCTACAACAACAGAGCTCAGCTGTTAAGATTGAAAGGTGATGTACCAGGTAAATAAACCCACAATAGAATATGAAAAGAATAGCTAGTCCTGTGGAAAATTACTACTTTCTGATAGAAAAGAGGAAAACTCAGTGTTCTCCACAGATTTCAAAAGTAGGCAAGTCCATTGTCTAAGCACCATGGGTATAGGCGTATAGCAGTGCTTTTCACCCTGGCAGCTTGCTATCAGGATAGGCAATCAGGTATGTACATGACCTGTTTCAATTTCAAGACACACTATGACAGCTGTTTTGCCAGTTCAAGGAAATCAGAAAATTACTGCCATTTAAAGCGATAATTTTGTTTTTAAATTATTCCGAACTACCCTGATGTGTCACCCTGATTAAAATTCTCAAGTCAACCATTAATTGACAACATCATGGTGAGTGTAATCATAATTACCTGTGATCATGTTCCCAGTGCATTGAGGGGTTGATCATATGCACTATATACAATTATTTATGAAAACACCATCCTGCAGTGAGGTCCATGACAGGTTTTGTATTCATTTTTTTGCAACTTGTAAGTAAGTAAGTAAGTTCGAGCATTTGTAAAGCGCCTTTTTCCGGAGAGGTTACAAAGCGCTCGAGGAAGTTGCCAGACCGAACAAAAACAACCAAAAAACTTGGTCATATGGCCAAAATTATGGCATCCAAGAAAAATTTGTATAGCAAAAATAAAAGAAATGAAAAGCCGCATTAACTTGTTTAAAAAATGTAAATTGTGCATCTTTAATCCCAGTGGTGGCATATTTTTCTCTCTCCAAACCCCCCTCCCCCTCTACTTGTCCACCAGATTTTTTAATCATTGTCCAAAATAAAAGTTCTGACAATGAAAGAACAATTTTTTGAGAGGTTAAATTTCATTAAAAAATAATTTGTAAAAAAATCCCAATGGGGAAGGGGAACATTTTTAAACTATATAACCCCCCAAATCAGTTTTCCCACACTTGCCCCCTCCCCCAGATGTTAAAAATGGATGGTAGTTAAATATGCAAGATATATGCTGTGGTAAGTTTGTAAAATGCTAAATCCAAGAGTACAAAAGAAATTTGATTGTTAAACCATAAATGTATCAAATATTAGCAGTTGGAAACTGCTTATTATATTATTTTATATCGACTATTGCATGTAGCTGATACTAAATGGTCCGTTCCAGGGGTTGACATTTTGGAGGATGGGGGATAATGGGATATACTCCCCCACTGCTAACTTTTGAAAAGTAATGGCACAAATTTTTCCTCCTCCCCCGCTCCCCTCCCCCCTGTGAGAAGTTATTTCCACCATTCACTTATTGATTCTTGGTCGCTTCAACAGGGGCCCTGGATGACTTAAACATGGCAATCACTCTGAGCAATGGGCACGGCAAGGCAGCTTGTCAGGCTTTCACACAGAGGGGCATCATCCACCGGCTGGAGGGGCACGATGATTCCGCACTGGAGGACTTCAAGCGAGCATCGACCCTCGGGAGCGAGTTTGCCAGGACGCAGGTGGTGATGATGAATCCGTATGCAGCCATGTGTAACAAGATGCTTGCCGAGGTTATAGACAAGCTGCGGGCCGGAGAGTATGTGGACTGATGGTGATATGCACTCTGGGAGATGGAGAGTAGCCTGTTGTAATTTTTCTGATCCTGCCATTTAGCTTTAATACTACCCTTGACGTTGGGTGGAAGCTCAGTCTTATTAATTATGAGTAATTATGATCTTTTATTCTCAGCACATTGCTTTGATAACATCAAAGACTGCAGGGAGCAGGGGCCTAGCCAGAAATTATTCAAGGGGAATGGGGGCAGAGTCATTGTTACGGTCAGTTGAACTTTGGTCTCGACATGCGTGAGGGAGGGGTGGGTATAAGAGTAGGGGGACGCCCTCTTCATTTAGGGAAATGTTGCAATTTTCGACTTGGAATAGTACCAAATTTCGTAACTGCTTTTAAACTATTTTAACCTTCATTTTGGGGGGAAGTGCACATCGGCATGCCTACACACCAGCAGAAAAAATTTAGTAAGATGATTCTCTGGGTTTTGTCGATTTTTCTATACAAATTTGTGCAGGTCATCCTAATTATTGTATAATTAATTATAATCTATAATTGTTGCTATTGTGTATAAAAGGTGATATTACCACTCTGTTGGGTATTTTTCATGAAATGATGGGGCTGAGAAAGAATAACCTTGTTGCATAATCCAGAGGCTGTTTTTAAAGCATAATAAATACTAGTGTTAAGTTTATTATGTTCGGAACTTACTGTCATCAGCCTGTCTTCATAACAACATGTTACATCACAATATTTATACTACTGTGTACATACATACACAGTGTAAAGATTAAAGGATTTTCAATGGTGGTTGAATGTTGGAGGCTTTTATTACTTAATATATTTAGTTGTAAAAATAGTATACATAAATCTGCACTGTTAAGAAGTCAATGGCAGTATTCTCAAAAAGTGGGGGCATACCCCCACCCCCAGAATGAGCAGCACTCATGCCACAACTCTATGTATGTGCTGACTATTGGTTTAGGATCAAATCCAATTTTTTTTGAAGAAATTCATCAGACACAACCAGTGGGGAGAAGTCTCCCTGCCCACCCCCACCCCAGAATGAGCTCAATGGGCTGACTTGTTTTAGGATAAAATGCAATCTTTTTTACTCATATAGAGGGCATTATTATCTCTGTTGCTTGCTATAGCAACCAAAATGAAAGAAAAATATGAATATTCATATTAATAAAGGGGAAATGGACAGAGGACCAAAGGGATTGAAAGGAAAGATGACAGAGGTCAAAAAGCAGAAAAAGGAAGAAATTAAGGGTTTAGGGAAAATTCAAGGGAAGATGGGAATATGTTTTATGAATATTCATTGATGATATGAGTGTTAAGAATGTATTTGAAAGAATAAATAGATTTGGAAGATTTAAGTGACTGCTCTATGTTCTGTATGAATATTCATTGATGAGATGAGTGTTAAGAATGTATTTAAATGATTAATAGATTTGGAAGATTCAACAGTGACTGCTCTATGCTCTGATGTGCATCACCCCCACCCCACCCCCCTCCTGGTTGGACTAATTAATATCCTAGCTTGATAGCTGTGTATTAAGGTTTTTCACACTGCCTTTGTTCTGTGACCCCCATTTGTTGTCTTGAGTGCTTAACATTTTTTGGAACAGGGTTGTTGGAATATATAGGGGTGCCATAACATAGTGGTGTAACACAGTTGGTGGTATCAAAATAACTTGAAATCCTGGGGCATGGGCAAAAGTGGAAAGTCACTCAGTCAGGGAATTAAGGACAAGTGCATGGAGGAGAGATAATAGAAGGAATTATTTTAACTGTTGATTATGCTTGAAATTGGTAAATGATAGCACCATTTTGAATCTAGCTAAGAATATTGTAGTTTCAATAAATTTGCTACATGCCCCATATTCACATTTTTCAACCTCACACAACTAAGAATGTTGTATAAATGTGTGCTCTCCATGTGCTATAATCTCCACAAGCCTATAATCTCAAATTAATTGTCATGACAAATTGACATGTCAACTGTCTCAAACATTTTTTTATTTCTCTATAGGCTCATGAGGCCAAACATTAGGCAAATGGAATACAGTTTTCAGTTGTTTTAAGTATTTGACCTATTGACTTAAAATGACCATTGACCAAATAATTGACTGAAAATAAGCTGGGTCAATCACATTAATTGATATGCATCCAACATACCTATAGTATGAAATTCATTCATGCAGTTGTGATCCCATACTTTGTGGGTGTTGACAGGGAATTAAAAAAAGAAAAGGCAAACTTGTTGTATATTGCTGTTTTTTTTTAAACTTTTTGCTGATAATTCAATAATTTCAAATGATATTTGAGAACAATATATATATTTTAAATGTTGATAAAAGACCCTGCCATTCCCATCCAAATATATAAAGGATAAGCAAACCCATGAGGTAAACTTGGCTTTCAAAATATCCTGCAATTCTGCAATCAGCATCCAAATATCATATTCCATGCACAGGATATCAGTGTTTGAATGATGGACTTTCCATGACACAAGCTACATTTTTTTTTAGAAAAATGACTTAGTCTATGAAAAGTCTATGACATATCACTGACTAACTATGAAAAGTCTATGACATATCACTGAGCCACTATGATTAAATATCCTTTTTGTATATACATATATTTACACTGGAAATAACCAATTTAATTTATTTGTTCATTTTCTATCTATCTACATCCTCTTTCATATAAATTAAAGGCTAACTGTTGGGTTTGCTTTTCCTTTAATTCTGAGCCATCAAGATCTCAGTTTGAAACATACTTTAGCAATACCATGATCAATATGAATAAAGGTGGATAAAGGTAAGGTCTATGACAGCACCACAGTGTTCTTTAATTATAGTGCTATTTGCTACACACAAAATTTGATTTGCATATTTCAATTTATCATGAACAACAATTAGGGTTACCATCCATCCTGGAGGAAAGAATAAGTTGTGCCACTTTTTTTTCTAAACCTGCATGCATGTCATCATAACAAATAACATGCTGTGACACTACCTCTAAAACAGTGCTTGAAAACACCTCACTAGATCAAAGATAGCAGTTGTTTTCCAGGAGTATCCTCAGTAAGAGAATCAATGTAAATAAATCACACCACTGGCTGCCAAGAATGTAAAGACACTGTCCCTAGATCTTCATGACACATTAAATAAAAATAGTTCTGGCAGTGGTAAATCCATTAACAATTGGGTACTACATGCTCTACATGTTAAGAATTAAATGAAATACCCTAGTGTATCCAGTGTGCTTTGAAATTTGATTTCAACTGAAAAACATTTAAACTTTGGAGAAGACAAATCAGATGGTGATTGGTAAGATGCTTCAAGATCATTGACCAATCAGAACATTAACATTTGGGTACTACATGCTGTTTAGTAATTAAATGAAATACCCTAGTGTATCCAGTGTGCTTTGAAATTTGATTTCAACTTAAACATTTAAACTTTGGAGAAGACAAATCAGATGGTGATTGGTAAGATGCTTCAAGATCATTGACCAATCAGAACAGTCTTCTAGATTCAAAAGACAAGAAAGAAAAGGACAATAATTAGACTACAATGGCCTTTAAACTTAAAACAAAAATGCAAAATTAAACTTGAATTAAAATTTAGAAGCCTCATGCAAAGACCACTCAAAATTCAGCTTCTTAATTTAAACTTAACATAACTTAAAAAACTTGACATAAAAAAAACAGCAGACAACATGGTGATTGCAAGACCATTCAATACAGATTAATGCATTTTCTGTCAAATGTAATTGTTAATTACTTAATTGTTAATTGTAAATAAACAATTCTCAATATTTTATGCAGAAAAACTTTTTGTTGTGTGGTTCAGTTGAGAAGTATCACCAGCACTATTTTTGAACACGATACAATTGTCTGCCACAAAAAGTGCATGATGCACTGAACGAAACATCATACTTAGCTCCTGATCCTGTAAATATTGCATGACATTAAACAGTCTTTCAATGGGGGTGCCCACCGACCAAATAACAACAGAGGGCGCTGTCATATAAAAATTCTAACCAAGACTGAGGAAGTGCTAGCTAACAATGGTGTTTACCTTCAGCGTTAAGTTTGGATGTATTCATCCTGGAGAGTGCCCAGGTAATTTTGCCATCAACTGAAACAAAATTTGATTAACTAACCTATATAACACTCAGTAACACTAACAACACTGTAACATTCTATAGCCTATAGGCTAGCTACTACTACTACTACTACTACTGGTATAATGAATGCACTGAAGTTTGTTTGGTACACAAATTATTTCACAACAGTTATTCAGTGATAGTGATGCACAGGTCTGTTTGGGACCTGTGGGTATTCAAGAATGGTAGACAGCGCAATTATTATTGAAGACATTATTATGGAAGTCCATGATTTTTTTTAAACATGCCTTAAAAATTAAGTATTTCGTTGCCATAATTGTTGGAAGCTCTTGATACATAAATGTCCATGTTCTCATACTTTTTGGTCAAATAATTTTAATTAATCTTATATTACCATGGTTTACAATTATATTATCTTGGTCTGGAACAAATACAAGATGTTACAAACATTTAATTTTACTTTGAAAAAATCATTGATAGGAAACATTAATACAAAAAATGGCAATTAATAAATAGTCCTGACCAATAAAAGCAACGTCAAGTAGCCAACCAATCGATGCATTCTTTGTTACATATACATTAAATGCCAGACATGCTGTGACACTGTCTCTAAAACAGTGCTTGAATATGTCACACTGACCACAATCAAACCCTGTGGAATCCTCAGTGAAAGAATGTAAATAAATCAAACCACTGGCTGTCAGGAATGTAAACACACACAGGATCTGGAATATTCATGACAAATAATGGCAGTGGTAAATCAGTTATGCTCTGTTGGTTTAGCAATTAAATGAAATAACCTTCCAGAATTTTACAAAATTTTCATGGGAGCGCCACCATTGTTGGTGACGTGTTGTCGTTCACACTGCACCTGATACAATACAACAGGTACTATATCACCGATTTTTATTGCAGCTAAAATTGTATTTTACATACAGCTGACTATAAATCTACAACCATGCAGGTACATGTATCACATCTCTAGAGTGTCTTGGTTTTATTACATATGAAAGAACATATGTAAGTCAATATTTTTGAAAATAGAGACATCACTATAAATAAGTGCAGTAAACCCCTTCAAGTATATAAAGAGAGCTATATATTAATTTAGGGAATATATTTTTGCATGATATAGGATACTACATTATAGCTATCTACAGCTTTGCTGTTTTTAATTTAAAAATAGATTTTGTTCTGTTTTTACATGAATATCTCTAAAGAATATCTCTAAAAAGAATATCTTTAAGAATATCTCTAAAGAATATAATTAAAGAAATTCTAATGTTTATACACAAATTAGCACTTTAGGCACTATATACTAAACTATAACATTTAAGGTGACATTATACTTGTACTATACACCAGATCAAAGTGCTGGTGCCATCCTCTGACCATGCATATATATATATATATATAATTAATGACACACATGCTTTCCCTGAACCCCTCCTTATACCACATCATGATGTAAAGTTCCGGTGCCATTCATAAACCTTGCATATATAATGAAACACATGCTTACCCTGAACCCATACCTTGTACTGCACCAGATCAAAGTGCTGGTGCCATCCTATAATCATGCATATATATATATATAATTAATGACACACATACTTTCCCTGAACCCCTTCACTATACCACATCATGATGTTAAGTTCCGGTGCCATCCATAAACCTTGCATATATAATGAAACACATCCTTCCCCTGAACTTGTACCTCGTACTGCACTAGATCAAAGTTCTGG
>JAODFY010093302.1:0-11755 GCA_027580055.1 Paracaudina chilensis | reverse complement strand
ACGATGCATATATGTAATTACTATGGCATACTATCTGCCCTAGCACCTATCACTCTGTTCCTTCAAAACGAGCGATTACGATGCATATATGTAATTACTATGGCATACTATCTGCCCTAGCACCTATCACTCTGTTCCTTCAAAACGAGCGATTACGATGCATATATGTAATTACTATGGCATACTATCTGCCCTAGCACCTATCACTCTGTTCCTTCAAAACGAGCGATTTCGTCCTCACATTCGGCCTCCTACCTGGCTTCCTCTTTGCTAATTTCAATGTCATGAACTTGATGGTGGCCAGCAAACAATGGCAGCATTGTTTAATTAGGAAAGCTCTGCCAAACAATGTTGCATTTGAAAACAGAAAAAATACTGAAAGTACCTTTCTGAAGTTTTAAGTAGCACCCTTTATTCCTTAAATAAGTAGACCTCAATGGACGAATTAATAGTTATAAAACCATCGCCTGAAAACATCCAATAATTACAAGATATTAAAATGCAGTAATTTAAAAAGCTGAAGTCATGCCCAAAACAGATTAACTCCAAAGTACTTTGTTAATGGGAATAATTAAAAACAAAAGCTTTTATGATCAAATGGGATAGTGCAATCATGAAAGATAATATCCACTTAGGGTTAAAAGGCAAAATAAAAATCACTTTTATTTACTTCCATATAACTAAATATAAGATTGCAACAAAAACATTAATTAGTGATTTATTATTATATATTAAAGAAAAAAATAACTTAATATATTTTTTTTATTTTTTTTTTATTTTTTTTTTATAGTTTTTGTATATGGCTGCATTAGTCGAAATGTCAAATGAGATCCTTTATTGTACATTCCTCTTAGCTTGAATACACATCAATTTATAAAAGTTCCCATGCCATGTGGGATTTTTTTTTGTTTGTTGGAAAACAAGGCTAATTATATATTAAGAATATATTTTTTTCTCTATATCCAAAATTTACTTTGATAAATTTGGTAACAATCATCCTGTTTTCTCATTTTAAATGCACAGAACTGCATTTGTACTTGTAAATTTAGTAAAACTATCACTGATTACTTTGCCTTTTACTTTAAAATAGACATTGAATACTTTCTACTTTTTAAGAAAACAAACCAGTACCCAAAAATGGTATAAGACAAATACAATAAAATTAAAAAAATTACTTTACATTAATAAATTCTCTTGCTAGCATATGTAATTTTGCAATTCTTTTTTTCAAACTATATATTATTATTAGTTATTTCTGTAAACTATGCACAACTGCAAATTTTCAGTTGGTATGTTACATTTACTGCATTTACTTCAAAATATAGGCTTTGAAAAATTTAAGAAACAATACATACACATATAAAACATAATGCCATCCTAAAAATTATCAGGCATTGGACCTGACATGTATATCAAATGTACTGACATTGTCACTACTAGGTGTGAAAAAAATAAAACTACTTGAATGCAAAATATATATCCTTAGAAAATGCATATATCATTTCCAATTCAATAAAATTGAAAAGATACCAATTTCAAAATAATTACAAACAATTTTGTTATCCCTGAGTTGTTTTTAATATCAAGAACAACATTTATATGTAAAAATAAAAATATAAGATAAACATAGCCACACATACAGTGGTATGTACATAATTTTTTTTATAGGGGGGTGCAACTTGCAACTGCTGAACTGCAAAATTTTCCGGATGGAGCGATTGCACATTATATAGTGAAAAGGTTTGCCCGTGTGACAGGTGTACTACCTATACTTAATCCAAAATGAATTTCTGATGACACTACTCTGAACATTGGCACATGTATATGCCTGTGCAATTACCAACGATCATTTGTGCCCCGTGAGACATGTGCTCCTTTCTCTCCAATATGGAACATTTCTGGCGATGCCTCCAGAAATAACATTGTTATACCTCACCCATTTACCAAAACAACAGCAGACACCATGTAGAATGACAGTTTGTCAAACACATCAAAAAGTCTGATGTTAATATAGACAACAAATTTTGAGATTATATACATATAATGTATATAATGAATATCACATGGTCTTATTCACTAGATCTTGACACTCACTATGCCTTTTCATTTGTGTGTTGAGGAATAGATCTGTAGGGGGTGTGCACGCACCCTTGCAATGCACTTTTATGCGCCATCAGATATTAATTACATGTCACATCAAAAAATACATATTTTTTTGGCTATTACAAAAAAAAAAGATTGTTATATATGTGCATGGAAAAAAAAAAAACTTTTATTGCATAGTGGAAAAAAATGGCTAGTATATTTTAGTTTTACAAATCTCTCCACGGCCGCTTACCATGAATACAGTCCCACTATATAGGAGACAAAAGTCTCGTCCTGAGAATAGACTAGAAATTTTGCTGTCCTGTATGGGGCCTCGACTATAAATCACAAATTTCATTGGGTGGTCTGTGAAATTGTCCAGAATTGTAGACCTTTAAATGTACCAACAGAGTGAGCTGTTAGGTATGGCTTTTCTTCTTTATTGTTTCATCCATTCAGTCCACAATTCATCACGTAAAACAAGGATTACCTTCCCACTGTACTAGCCGTAACACTCATCAGCAAGAGTTTAAGCAAACTAACACATCTTTCGGGTTTTTTAGCCTACGAATTTTATCCATATATTGGTAATTTGTCGTTAAATGGTACATAAGAATTTTGAAAACAGCCAATGAGACATTTACAGAATTCCAGATAGCAATTTTTAGCTAGATAAATTTTACATGGTTTTCTGCTGATTTTTAGTTAGTTATAAACTCTGAAAGTACCTTCAACTCTGTGTCAATACTTGTGTCTCCACTTGATGGAAGCCAGTCGACTAAAATACATTTTCCATTGCTTAAACAAATTCCACATGACCTTATAGACTTAGCATGGAATAGAAGATGATTGAACTTCTCACAGGGATGGAGCTGGCATGTATAGTCTGGATGTAGACTCTAGTCTTAACTTTTTCCAGACTATGTATCCACACTCCTGTTGAGCCTTTTGTTAATATTTGAACACAACTCTACTCAATCAGTATTACTCAGCAAGATGATCAGCTTGACATCGGATCAGGATCTCTGAAGACCCGCTGGAGCCATTTATATAATTGAAGGATTTGACCAATGCTCCTCAGCAAAAGCAGGATGACCAGCGAGACCCATTACCCAGACTGCGCATGAAATCCCTGGCCCCACGGTCATACCTCCATCGACTCTTTAAAATGTTGAGTAATATGTCTGCATTGGAGACATTCTCTCCTAAGCCACTCAGCTGCAAACCATCAGATTGCATCTGTAAGGGGGGCGACAAACTATAAAACTTTTCTTCCATTGTCGTGAAAATGTAAGGAATGTCGGGCTCAGACACAGGGCTGATTCTGTCCTGGCTACTTCCACCTTGATGGATTGCTTCCTCTGCTAGGTAATGAGGTTGCTTTTGATGGATGCCCTCTCGAATGCTTCCAGCTGCAAGTTGCTGAGATGTAGAAGCTTCTCCTACCACTCTGCCAGTGGTTACATTCATTCTCTGTATTGGTTTTACACTGGGCTGACCATCAAAGTTCTCCTTTGGTCTAACACTGGGCTGACCAAAGTTCTCCTTTGGTCTAACACTGGGCTGACCATCAAAGTTCTCCTTTGGTCTAACACTGGGCTGACCACCAAAGTTCTCCTTTGGTCTAACACTGGGCTGACCATCAAAGTTCTCCCTTGGCTTACCCTCTCTGTTGTCTCGTTTGTCACCATCTGCACTTTGCTTCTCAGCAATGATATTATCCCCATCTTCAATCATGTTGCCTTGCCTTGGAAAAACAATTGTTCTGTCAGTTTTGACACTGCCGATCTGTTCACCCGTACCTTGCCCTCCAGTAGCATCAATCTCATATCTGTCAACTCCTTGACACTCTTCAGAAATACTTGTCTCAATAACATTATCAATACCCTGACTGAGAGCAATCATATTTGCCCCATTCTTAGTTTCAAGATCCTTATTAAAGCTATTTTTACCCTGATCAGACCAACCATGCCCCTCGTCCCTGCCTACTTGGCTAACCAACACTGATTCACCTGCTGCATTATCCCCAACTATTTTACCCTCCACTGCATCCTCTGTACTTAATGCACCATCCACTCCCAAGCCATTCTCTGCCTCTCCATCACCGGCAACCTCTCTTCGTTCTCCTCCCGATGACTCCTGGACATTCATCCCACATTGTCTACCAGTGGTTGTATCACTTCCCTCTGGTGGTGCATGCAATTCACACTTGACAACTATACTAGTACTGCTCTCCTTACTATCCATGCTGCTGTCGTTGCCATCACTGTTATTCCTTCCATCGTTTGCATGCAGAGAGGTTTCCCTTCTCAGCTTCTCCTCAGTTGTCACCCCTGGGAGACCGCTCAATATAGTCTTCACATCAGGAATGGCCAGGGGCTTATCTTTTGGTGTGCTCCCTGTAGACGAGCTCTCCACAGGAGCCTCTGAGTATGAATGAACAGTGGCATTGGGGAAGATGTATATCTCGCTCTGCTCGGAGTACTGCTGTGATGGCGACGATCGAGTGCCTGGGGTAATCATAAAAATGAGAGAGGTTTACCATAACTAGAAAACTAAGTGCACTGAAGCCCAACTGATTATGGATTCAAGGCAAACATTGCAATGTGTGAAAAGAAAACTTGTATCTGCACTTTGTGGCTTATAGAAGGAAACAATATTCGGTTCACTGACCTTAGAGAAATTATATCACTACATGTAGGAAACTGCTATGAATTCTGAAAATAATATGGCAGCCCAAATTTCTAATAATCCTTGCCTTGTATTCTAAACATATGGGTTAGATTATAAATGTTTTGGATTGATACGATATCAATTTAAAACAACTCTAGGTTAAAATTAATGGGGAAATTCATGATAAAGCCAGGTCTATCTAGCTGTATTAGACAATGTATATCCTTCTCTGGTTAGTCCCTTTCCTTAAAACTTAAACTGACACAACAAAAATACTGAAATTAATTCCTTTCTAAAATTTGATTTGAAGAGCAGACATTTTGCACTGTCAGACGATGTCAAATCCCTAAAACCATTTTTTTGCAATCAGCTGGCAGCAGGTCAAATATATAGCTTTCACAGCACTCAAATATGTCAATGTAATGTATCATCTATACATGTGGCTGACATTATGGGCCGGCTGATTGCACACAGCTATTGCATATAGTTTTATAGATTATTTAAGTTTATGCACATTTTCTTCTTATTAAACCTACAGTGTATAAGGATTTTTAGTCTAAACGTCCCTTGACTTTCAAGTGTTCATTTAATTTGACTTGTTATTGCGTTTTTGAAATGTGATAAAATAAATAAATGAAATCAAATGCTAGCACATCATAGAACTTTTAAAAAATAAACTTTAGTTTTTATTGTCAGGAAGACTATCATAATTTCACTAGAGTTGATCGAGTGATGTGAGAGTATATTATAACAGCCCTTGCAATTAACATATTTCAACACCAGTATTGTAGCTAAAGTTTCTCACCGGTAGAACATGAACTATCATATGCATGGCCAGTGACTGGGTACAGAAATTTTCGCTCACTGAGTTCATTGACAACCCCTGTTATCCACTCCTCTTTAGAACAGTCTCGAGGAAGACCTATGTAAAAAAGAAAAGGGGGGGGGGGAGATTCATTGATCAAAGATCTTTGATGGTTGAAGGCACACTAGCAGTGCTTCAAAGTGAGGGGACATGGTCCTCCATTGAAAAAAAAAGTTAAGATAAATTAATGAGATGTCCACTTGAAAGGGGTCAACTATTCATTCCATTGTTTTACTCGAAGGGAATGTTTTACTATATCACTACAGCATCAATCAATGCCTAGATTGGTAGGATACGTCCAATTATTAAGGCTGTATATTGAAATATAAATATAATGAATTCTTGCTTAATAAAATTGCAAATACCAAACATTCCTGCTGCATGATGTCAAAGAACTTTGGTCTTCATCTCAAATCACCTAATTCTTGTGGTACATAATGTGCATGACACATTTTTGTTTTATAAATATATGCCAACACTTAATATTTCTGGGGAGGGGGGGATATCTGACATTCCATCTCTTACACCCACTGCCCCCTGCCATCCATAGTGGCCACTAGCTGTGCAATACACCTATATTAACCCGGCAATCCAGTAGACATTGAAGGGTGTCTGGTGGTCCGAGAGTCCCAGATTTACTGACAACCAAATTAAGGGAACATGGTAGACTAAGTTCTATTAAATTTCATCTTTTGTTAGTTGTAGTACTAATTACCACCGTTATGTCAATTTCAAGATGATATGGGATGAAGATTGAAATGGAAGATTAAAGATAAGACCATGTTTATAAAGTCTTGTGCCAAGGCCGAGGGCCTTCTCACATGACTCGGCTTATCCCCTAGTCATCGGTGACTTGTTAGACCTTGCTTGCACACAAAAATGTGTGTGCCCGGTTCCCTCACACAATCTCCTGAACACCCCGTGGCTGCCAGCCTGGGTACCTCATTCCATCACCTCACAGGTCCCCATTTATACACCTGGGTGGATAGAGGCAATTGGGGTAAAGTGCCTTGCCCAAATATGATGATCTGGCCAGGGCGCAAACATCTATGATGATCTGGCCAGGGCTCGAACCTGTGATCTTTGAAGCATAAGCTCTCTGCATTAACTGCTTGATCACTACACTCCCTAAAAGACTGGACAAGGTTTAAGATGCCTATTAAAATACCCAGAGAATCTACTTTGAAAGAAATAGCCAAAATATATAATATTTTCAGGACAACCAAAATGATTGAAGAACCACCAAACTTTGACAACCTAGTTGTCCTGTGAACAACCATTAAAAATTCTTACACTGCAATGTCTACAGTCCTATCTAACCTTTGATAGGTTGGTAATACTAGTCAAGGCATAATCCATGTATTTTGTGAGAGGAATGAAGTTACACACACACACAACTATGATGCTCAATTTGTATCGGCCATCTGAAGTACCTACCATATTCATCTAAAAATGTCTGGAGTGTGGATGAAAATTGCAATGTTGAGAAGCATTTTTTGAACTGATGGAGGTTCAGCAATAAATAGTCCAGCAGGTCCTGCGTCAGAAACCCAGTAGAGGAATTCAGGTAACTGCTCGACCAATTCTGAAGGCAAAAGGTATTGTTACATATAATTAATAATAATAACAATAATAATAGTGAGGATTTGCTAGAGGTGCCTAATGCAGGAAGTCTCTAGGTGCTTTACAACATTACCCCTGGTCATTGGTATAACTCATCCCCTGACACAAATGAGATCAGCCTGATTTGACAAGCCACACCTCGAAGGTACCCAATTAGCACCTAGGTAGAAAGGAGCAATCAGGATAAAGTATCTTGCCCAAGGATACTATGCAGAAGTCCGACCAGGACTCGAACCCGAAACCTATGGATTACGAGACTAAGACCTAACCACTTAGCCACCACGTACCCCAATTAAGGAATAAACTTTTAAACTAGGAATAGACTTTTAAAGATAAGATACAGGTTTATAGTCTTGTATGAAGGCCTGCACTAAATATGGGCCATGTTCCCCTCACACGATCTCACCCTGTGGCTGCGAGCCCTGACGCCTCAGTCTGTCACCTCACAGGTGCCCATTTATACACCCGGGTGGCGAGAGGCAATTATTAAGGTGAAGAGCCTTGTTCAAGCCTAGCCAGGGCTCCAACCTGTGATCCTTGAATCATGTAGTTCACTGCATTAGCTATGAGACCACCATGCACGCCTCGATCCCAACTTTTACCAGTGAATAATTTAGAAGAATAACATGCAAGGTGAAGCCTATCCCATTATTCTGCCGGTTTTCTGTACAATGTTTTTTTTTTTTTTACAAAGTATATCAAACTGAATAAAAATGCCTACTACATACAGACTATGCCATTTTCTGAACTGAACAGAAACCACTAAATTCTCCCATAAACAGTAACAATTAATAGTATTCTTAAAAGCATTCACATTACTTAATTGGCTTCAGGCAAAAGAATTCCGTTCATCAATCACACTCTGCGAAAAAAGGAGTTTTGAGTTTAAAACCTGGTGTGCCACCTAATAATTTAGTCCAAATTATCATTCAAACCCATGAACAATTTTAAACACCTGTATAAGATCATCCATCACATAGTCTCCTCAATTAAATTCAGAGCATGCATGCAATCTATCATGATCAAGTCCATTCAAGTGACCTTATACTGTAGCAGCCCTTCTCTGTACATTCCCAAAGTATAACTTTAGAATAATACAGAATCTAGGCCTAACCAGCTGCTTAAAAAGACTGAAAACTATAAAGTTACGTTTATTCATCCCTAAAATCAAATGTCCTTCCCTAGCAGATTCAGTAAATTGCTATGAAGGAGACTTAAAGGAAGCTGCAAGTCCATATGTCCATTCAAACTGTCCTGATATTTTATATCAATGCCCTGCCAACATGCATCAGTTTACAGTTCTCAGAAATTGAAAAGCATCTAGCTACCAATTGCTAGCCCAATGGAATATATTATCCAGTTCATTTAGAATAATCCTAACATCTCAAATTATTATTCAATATTACAAATATGGACAAAATGGGTATAAAAAAGTTAATAAGGACACTATGTCTGGACACCAATGATAAGGCCTAATGATGCCTAGAGCAAACAAACACAGTTGTGCATCTGCATGCCACATATTAACCAAAGTTTTTTTATAAATAATACCGGGAGACCAAATCAGGCTTGCATGAGATAAATTTCACACCCTGTGTCAATTTCCTGAGTTCTTTGGGCATGAGCATCGACCCCTGTGAAAAATGACAGCCGTAGCGACTCCCCAGTGATTTCTGAGGTACAGCATATTGACATTTTAAAGTAGCTTTCCCCTTTTGGGCTAAATTCAAGAGTTAAATTTTATGTTCAATGTAGGAATAAAACTGTGGTAAATTAAAACCTTCAAGTTTACTCCAAAATTAAAAGCCGGGTTCTTCTGTGAGAAATCTCTATTAAAAGAGATCTTTAAATTCTCAAAATCTCTAAAATAAAAGTATAAAGCTTGGTTTTGGAGGGACAAATAAAGCTTAAGCACTAAGTTTTAGGCATATATATCTTTAATTTTCCATTGCTACTATCTCGATATAAAATGTTGCCTCAAAAATGAAGGAAAGCTAATTGTAATATAACTGTGCCAGTTTGTTATGTGTTTGTTTGTTGTTGTGTTGCTGAGAAATCAACTGTTGACCTCATTCAACAGTTGTTATCTCAGCAACAGAAGAAAATATGAAGATGGGAGCTATTGTACCAATGGTGTCTTTCATGTTTCTCTGTCACATGTATTTCATTTGCATATCCTGGCCATGTCATGACCTCATCAACAGTTGATATCTCAGCAACAGTTGATATCTCAGCAACAGTTGATATCTCAGCAACAGAAATGAAGGAAAGCTAATTGTTATATAACTGTGCCTGTTTGTTATTTGTGTTTGTTTGTTGTTGTATTGCTGAGATATCAACTGTTGACCTCATTCAACAGTTGATATCTCTGCAACTAAAGAAGATATCAAGATGGGAGCTATTGTACCAATGGTGTCTTTCATATTTCTCTGTCACATGTATTTCATTTGCATATCCTGGCCATGTCATGACCTCATCAACAGTTGATACCTCATCAACAGTTGATATCTCAGCAACAGAAATGAAGGAATTAAGGAAAAATGAAGGAAAGCTAATTGTAATATAACTGTGCCTGTTTGTTATTTGTGTTTGTTTGTTGTTGTGTTGCTGAGATATCAACTGTTGACCTCATTCAACAGTTGATATCTCGGCAACTAAAGAAGATATCAAGATGGGAGCTATTGTACCAATGGTGTCTTTCTTGTTTCTCTATCACATGTATTTCATTTACATATCCTGGCCCTGTTATGACCTCATCAACAGTTGATATCTCAGCAACAGAAGAAAATATATTATATTTATATATTATATATAATATTGGACCAATGTGTCTCTTTCTTACTTCTCTGTCAGATATGTATGTTTGCAATTTTGTGTCCTCACCTCTTTAAGTATATCATCCCAAACACTCAGTTATGTCTGTCTTCTTATATTCTGAGCAAGTGTATCCCTTGTGTATGAAAATGAAACCTCAGACGGGCATATACAGTAACACCTCGCTAATGAAATCAACAGGCTAGAAAGCAACCTGGGAGGACAAGAAAGCGGGTAATATCACAGGCTCTAGAATTATGAATATTTTAATAGACACGTTTTCTTGTAAAATTTGCCCATCATGCCTTGCTGTTGCTGTGCGTGTGTAAAAACCAAATTATTATTTGGCCAATAGGTTATCATACAAGTTGAACTCCAGGGCAAATATTATGTTTATAAAAAAAGTATATAATTAAGAGTTGGATGTTTACAAAAAAAAAACATGTAATTGAAACAAAATATGTGTGTAAAGAAATACAGCTACCCTGTGTATTATGGAAAATAAAAACAAGAGCCCAAGGGCACTGTGGTTCCTTGCGTAGGGGTATATGACAATATCACATAATATTATTATAACAAGATAACCCTTGTACAAATCATTATGTGTAAAGTATGTGCAAACTGCATACAATTAGCTAACAAATGCGTACCAAGTCAAATGTTCGCACTTTGCACACAAATGTTATCAGCCTGCACGTAGGTTGCACACAATCTACACTTAGATCTAATATCCCAGTGTGCAGACTGTGTGCAGGTACCAAAATAGCAGCAATTCCGAGTGCAGCTCAATCTTTCTGCATGCATCTAGAAGACATTTATGTACAATTTGTGCGCAACAAAGACTCTTCCAATAATCTGTATACAAAAAATAATGCTTTGTGTGCAATCTGCATGCAACTGAGACTTATAAATATTTTGTATTCTCTAAAGAGCAAACATTTTGGACTTTTGACAGACCTGCTATAGCTACATTGTGTACAATTTGTGTACAATTTGTGTACAATTCAGACATAGAATATTTGTTATCCTTAATGAGCGAACATTTAGGACTTAGTTTTTACTTGCAGAACTGCTAGTACATTGTGTACAATCTGGACGTTTTCAGACGTATGAGCGAACATTTTAAGGACATTTTTGACATTATTATGAAAGGTGAAAAGATGAAACAGGTATACATCATTGTTTTTTTTAATATTCTATTTACATTAAAAAAATCATTAAGAGATTAATTCCCACATTTTCCCAAAAATTGACATGTTCCCCAGCCTTTCACAGGGTCACTGCCTGATCACCCCTTGAAGATGCATCTCACCCTATTAATTCCCACATTTTCCCCTTCCTATAACCTAAGCACACCTTTAAAATCCCTTTTCCTTAATTTGCCCACCTGCACTCCCTCCCCCAGCCCCATCATCAAATCCCCTAAGGATGATGTCCTGTCATCCACTCCTCATCCCATACCAACCCCACTAAATTATACCGTATGAATGTACCTCAATATTTGTCCCATCCTTTTCTGTTACTTTGGTCTCTTCCTTCCTAGTACATTAATATCCCTTAATTAATGGAAAATAAGTGGGTTTTTTTTTAATTCCCAATAATAACACAATGTTACAGGTAAATGTTTATTTAATTTGCACCCCTTTTTCATAATACCTTTTCCCTATACATGTGTACAATTAAAGCACCTGACTG
>JAODFY010093192.1:0-11756 GCA_027580055.1 Paracaudina chilensis | reverse complement strand
CCTGGGGGGGGGTAATTCCCCCCCCCCCCCCGCTGTGTACGGCCTTGCCCTTATATATGTTTAATTTACAGAGCGTCTGATGAAGAAGATAGTGATCGCTGTCGTGGGGGAGGGGTATAAGGGGAGGGGCCCTCCCCATTGGAACATTTTTGTGGAGGGTGCTGAGATGCAAAATGGTGCACTGTATGGACCAATGTTGAGGTTCCTAAACCTTGCAACTTTTTTCAATTTTAAAAATTGCACTTAATTTTTTACCGTTCAAATGCCTGCAATTTCAGATAATTATTAATGAAAATGGCCGTCATTGAATGAGCCATCCTAAGCTACAGAAGCAGCCCAAATATGCCTATTAATTTTAGCAGGTTCCGGAAAAAAGTGGGCGGAAAATGATATTTCTCCCCCACACTTTCAAAAGTTGGGGGGATATGTCCCCCTGACCCCCGCCTGTTGACGCCCATGTGGAGTAAAATTTAAATTGCATGAGGGTGAAGATTGGATTGGAAGATCGGCTTTTTATGCATACTTATACCAGCCATTCAGTGTATACGTCGTACTGTATTGTATTAGCGTCATTATATAAGAGATACCACACATTTTCAATACCGTGTCTATTAGCCATAAGCTGTAGTTCCAGCAGGTCGGGCAGCCTTTTCCCCATGTAGTTTTGTACGTACTTCTGGGTGTATGTTCCCTCTGACGCGGATTGTGTGATTCCCGTCGTATTTTCATCGGGCAGGGGCTATATGTATATATAGCCATGAAAAGTATAAGGCTCGTTTAAGAGCTCGAAATTACTGCCTGTAAGCAGAAATACATCCTCCATTCTTTCCATCGCATATCTCGTGGCAGCTGCAACAGAGAGAATTGCTGGAGGTTTCCCTAAGTTTTCTGTTTGAATTATTTATAATATTTTGCGATCGAGGTCCGTTTAATTTTAGTACCTGAAGGACGTGCTTTTTGTTGGCCAAGTAAGAGTCACATTTATAATTAAAATGCTTAATTTCTTACGTTATTTTGGTTGACTAAAGAGCCGCTTGTTCAGTATTCTTTGGTTCTTAGTGTGTATTTTTTCAGCAAGATTACATTGATTTCGCTTATTAATTTGAATTACATATATAACGTAACGTAACGTACGAATAAGCTAGTTTGGAGATATGGACGTTATACGTATAGGGGTCACGAGGTCATCTGTGAGAATTTTTCTTTGTTTCGGCCCAAGTACCATAGTTTGCGTTAACGATAACGAAAACAAGCTAACAAATGTATAACGTTATTTCCGAACGAAATGGAATCGGATCCTATATCCATCCACGAAATACAGCTATGTAATGTCAAGGCACCCCAGGAGTTCTTGAGGAAACAATGCCTCAAGATTTCTGGGATAAATTTAAAAGGGGAACTTTTTGCCCTCGTTTTTGAAATAGCAAAACTAGTTCCAATAGTTAAAGGAAACGTTGTCTAGGGCAAAGGAAATTTATTCCGTCGTCTGTTAAAGGATTTCATGTCTGAAATATTTCCAAATTTGAAAATCACAAAATTTGTGGAAATCTGAAGAAATATTGCAATAAGTTCTTAAACGCTGTGTTATAAGTACGGAGCAGAGTATCGACGTTATCGTTGACGGCGAAATTGTGTTTTTATCACAAATTTTTGGCAGTATATCACGGAGCCTACACAAATTGCATCTTCGAACTAGCTTATTGAATGTGTATTTTGATGGTTTTTAGTTTGGTACAAAATAAATAATATTCTGAACAAAACAACGTCGTGTCGGTCATTTATAGCGTCTTCGTTCATTCAAGTCCATGGAAATGCGGAGCAATACGTAAATCTACATATTACCCTACCTTCACCATTAAGATTATTTTGCTGGGGGTGGGGGTGTAGGAAGCAGGCCCGTAGCCAGAGTACTGAGCATGAGGGGGCCAAAAATTTCCCAAGTGGGGCCAACAATTTATATACTATCTAAGCGGAGCGCCACCTTCGGTTGGCGCGTAGCGTTGCGTAGCACCAGATCACCGGAAATGGCACTTCCCAGGCTCTGCAGTGGCATCTGAACATCATATTCTGACAAGAGCTTAAGGGCACTAAGGTTCCTTGCTTATCAGAATATTGCCAAATCACTAATTTTTTTTTACCATTAATTGACTTTTGATCACATGCCCATTATGTTTTAAAATGTTTCCCTACTCCATTCACAACTTATCCCAAAATATCAACTGTTTGTGATCACTGGGAGTTAGTCTTAAAATAAACCTTTGGCTCCATACAACTTGACAACCAGGTGTTAATTGAGTTTTTATGCCTGTTTTTGCCCGTTTTCTCCCTGAAATAAGCATATTTTTTCTGATTTGACCATTTGACTTTGGGGACACATGTAGTTTGAACAACTGATTAAAAAAAAGAAAAGAAAAAAGAAGTCTGTTCAACCATCCTACCTGTGATTTAAAAGAAAAAAACAACCTTTTACCTCATATAACTTCGAATCAGAAGGTACCTTTGAGGTCAGAATATGGGGTCGAAAATGTTAAAGCATGAGAAGGTCACCGGAGGTCAAACTGAGGTCATAGGTCAGAGGTCATAGGTCAAGCGGATCGACGGGAGTATTACATTAAAGCAACTCCCAACCCTAACAGACAATTCGTTCTCAAGTTATCACAAAAAATACTTTTTTTATCATTAATAAAAAACTAAACTGGCCTTTGATGACCTTTGCAGGCACCAAAACAATAGGGCACACCTTCTCAATATGGCGGATTTTATAGTCCAAGTATGGCCTCAATTATTGAGATAGAGCATACCCAAGCAAGTGTCACAGACGCACGCACGCACACAAACAGACAGACACACGCCAAGTTGAATGCATAGTTTCCTTTTGCTAAAGCAAGGAACCAAATATAACATCATGTAATAGGGCCATTGGGGGCATGTGTCCCCTCAGACGCCTGCCCCAGGACGGCGATCACACGGCGTATTGAATGCCAAAATCGGCCCTCTAATATTGGCGCAAAATCTGTGGCATGTGAAAAACATACAGTGGACAGTTGTGCGATTTCATTTATGATTTTTTTCACCCAAACACTTACCCTGTTTACCCTGTTTTTGGTTTGTTCCAAGGTTGTTTGAGGTCAACAGAGGTCAAACACTGTAAATCTTGTAATCGCAATAACTGAAGAACGCAAGTGTCTACAGAGATCATATTTGACTTGTAGGTTGCCCATATCAGGTACTAGAGCCCTGTTGATTTTGGTGCTGTTCCAATGTCAACAGAGGTCAACAGAGGTCAAAGTGTGAATACCTTGTAATATCAATAACTGCAGAATGCAAAGGTTTACAGAGGTCATATTACAGAGGTCGTATTTTGCCAATTTAGGGTACGAGAACCCTGATGTTTTGGTGCTTAATATTCTCATCATATTGGTGAATTTTCTCATTTTGTTCTCCTATTTCAACTCAATCCCCTTCCAATATCTTTCTCCTTCAATCTCCTTCCAAGACTTGTCAATACCAATTTACACCAATTAGCTTGGGCCCTGGGTAATGCTATCTCGAGTGGAATGAAGAGATGTTTATGTGGTTTTTTATAGTTTTATTATTGGATTAGTGACCAAAATGCATGTGTGCCAGTGGGAAGGTGTAAATTTGGTGTTTGTTTAATTTAGGAGAAGCAGAGGGTGCGTTAATTGATATATACATCAAATGATTTAGATGCCAAGTAGTGCTATCATTATCTCATTGCCCTTGTCGCTGTAATATTATCACTTAAAATATTGCATTTTCATTGTCAGTACTTTAATAATTTTGCATCCTGGACACTTCAAAATTGTGAAAGAGTGAAGATTATTTAAATTCAAATAATATAAAAGGCAAGGAATCACGACACACATTTGTGTCTTGTTTATGAGATATGAATGCATTGCATTAGCTTGCTTACAAAGTTTTTAGTACTTCTGGCAGAATGAACCATATTACTGGCAAACCAATTATTCTGGCCAAATGACAGAGGACCTCTGGCATGATTAACAACAAATATTCACCTACCCACCATGGGTTATGTATGTACTAAGTATGAGGATACTACATGTTTCCCCCATTGAGTTAACCTGGTTAATATTTGACCTGTACATGACTCAAATGACCTTTATTAAAATACATATGGTTCATGTATATATGGCCTATGATATCCTAGTTTCCTCAAATAAGAAAGCCTGATTATAAGTCATCTGGCCCACACAAATACATCACACATGTTCATGATATTAGATCCCTTCTGCTTTTGCCAGTGAAAACAGATTTGGATCCCCAATGAATGGTCATTTATGCTACTATCTGGAAACATCACAGTTCATATGTGATGATCATTACCATTTGGCATCAAAACCATTTGATTATACAAAACTGCTTTACAGGTTGTTACTGTCGTATGGGCCAGCAGCACTCATGCACTTCCTCTATATGATATAAAGAGCTATGAATTTATTTCTGCTTTCTATGACCTTGTCGTTAATATATCTACCAGATGCTTGTTGAAGCATCTCAACCATTCAAAATAAACAAGCAATAAAGAAAGGAGAAGCAAAGAAGGACAAAGAAAGGGACAACATAATTGTTTTTTCATCTAATTTTCTAAAAGATATACAATCTTATTGCAAAATAGTACTGATATAAAAAATTAAGACAGTGATATCATTAGCATTTTATAAGAGTTTATTAGAGTTTATTTAAATACACAATGTTGTTTATAAAATGTCAAACCACAATGTATATACAATATTTAAAAAAAAAAACATATAAAATGAGAGATAATAACAAAATTATATAAACTAATTATTTGAGTAGCTTATGTGCATAGAATTACAATGTTATCTCGCAAAGAGAACTGACGTCATTGTAAGGTTGGATTCACTGTAGTTTGTACGTCAAGAAAATACTCAGATATACTCAGATATACAGATGATGATGATGCATTGAAATGCAAAATGACACTGCCTGGTGACTAAAGTGTCGCTGGGCTGCAAATTTACCCTTTCAGGTATCGCATCCGTTTCCAAAAGATTTTAAAATTTTAATTTTGCCAAAAACTACTGATAATTGTAACCAGAATAACTATAGTATTATTAAAATCTCTCAATCCTTGTCTTCTCAATAAAAAAAATATAAAAAAATGGAAAGGTACAATAAACTAGATTATGATAACTGCATTAATTCTATGAAAGACTTGAACTAGCTTTATCAGATGAAACATTAAGAACAGTAAAACGGTTGAAATTGTTGTTGCATAGACCACTATATAATGTTTGATTCTTGAAATAATGTAAATATGATGACAATGATGTGGAGAAAAAGGCTCATAGAGAGATGTTCTAAAGGTACAGAAATGAGTAGCAACTTCACTTGACTGTATGAACTTGTAGAACTTGTAGAACTTGTTGAGAACTTGTAGATTCATAATTTAATGAAAAAGGAGGGTAAATTTCTTGTTAAGATGTTCAACTGCATTTGTGGTTCATACAACAGAAGTATATGCAAGTTTATAATCAACTGTGCATTTTGTGTAATTCATAGATTTGGCTACTTGCTGTTCCTTCTTTGACACAGAGCCCTTGAAAATAAAGAATGTGCCAACTTGTATTATAATATGTATATGTGGTTTATACACATATGCAATAAACCAGTTCAGAGAAGACAATGAGAATCAAGAAGGGAACAGTCTTTTGAGTGGATATTAGCAGTTTTTCTAACAGCTTTGTTATTGGATAATCTATTTTTAGGTTAGCCCTTAAGGGCCAACACTAATTTTTAAGTATATCAAGAAATTTAATGGCAAAATTACAAAACATTGTAATCACTCAGTTTCCCCCTAAAATATATACATACCAGCAATTGATTAACAGAACTAACAATGATTATTACATGGATGTCTAACATGAAATTTTGCATTTTTATCAAACTTGCCCTGTTTTTTGGCACTACGAGACATTATTCTTGTTATAAAATGTTTATGGTGTGATTTAAAATTTAGAAATTTTCAGTGAGTATTAAATTACATATAAACTGTTTATATTATTAGAGCATTCTTTTGTTCCTTGTCTCACTACCTTCAGAAATGATGGCTGGGTTGTCAGCATTATTTCTCAGGTTCATTAAATGTGTGGCAGTGGGGATCTACTGATCTGTTGAAAATTAAGTAAAAATTGGTTCAATGTATGGCATTCGCCTATTAAACAATATATATTTGTAATTCGTTTGATGTAAAAATATGTAAGACACCAACAAAGGATAAAAAAATAAAACTAACCAAATGTTTTGGATTTCAATCAGAAATATTTGGTTAGTTTTTAGATTTTTTAGACTTTCATGAAGCTTTTTTCTTCATACATTTTGTGGAATTGGCTTGAGTAATGTTATGTTAAATGTAGTTATAATTTGCTGAAGCCATGCAAGGTGGTTTACACATAAATAAACTAGCATGCCAGCTAGTATAACAAGTTCAACATTTGTCATTCATAGCCGCAAATTTTTGTTATGGTTTTTATGCTGGGAATTGCCAGCACAATACAATTGGCACAACTGCCTACATACTTTGATTAACTAGCCTAACACTCGGTAACACTAAAAACACTAACATTCTATAGCCTTGGCTAGCTACTACTACTAGTATAATGAGTGCACTGAAGTTTGTTCGGTACACAGTTATTTTGCAATAGTTATTCACTGATGACTCATTAGTGATGCACATAGTGATGCACATAGTGATGCACATGCAGCTTTGTTTAGGACCTATTATATGAGATATGAGAGCGCCCTCTGTTGATGTTCAAGAATGATGGGCGGTGCCATTGGCACAACTGCTTACACTCTAGGCCAGTACCTTACAACATCCCTTACTAATTTCCTTTATGCTGAGAATCAGGCAGTGTCAGGAAGGAAGTGTCCTTTTGGAGTCTTGGCATTTACTCAGCCAGGAATTAAACTCCTAACCTCCGACTGCTAAGCTGATGCTATACCCTTACAGAAATATTGTATAGAATTCTAAAAAAAAAAATCTATAGAATTTCTCTATGAATTCTATAGAATTCTATAAGCACTTCTATAGAATTCTATACAACTTTTTTGTAAGGGTAGCCACTAGGCCAATCTAATGATTTTCAGTCAGCTTGTACTACTACATCATTATTTGCTTTTTACATTGCCGAATACAGTAACTTCTGAAAGCAAAATAAACACTACACATTTTTTTACACTATGAGAGGAATGTATTTCATACCTTGAGGATTAAAATCTTGGTTGAAATTTTTTTCATGTGGATTTGGGGACATTTGGTGACCTGTAGGAAATAACAAGTTTTGGTATATGGCATTCTGCTATTTCACAAAGTGGATAAACAATTAATTGGGTAATACAATTTGATATAAGCAAAATGATGCAAATGCATGTCATATTAAAGGAATTGTCCGTTGGGGATTCATAAATTGCCATGATTTAGGGGATTAATTGATAGATTTTTTAACGCTATATGCACCATATCCGTACTAGACGCTTCCTTGTATGTTGAAAATGGTCGTCTTGTACGAGCCTCAGGAATGTGCATGATTTATCTGGGAGATCTGTGAGTGTGAAGTTATATTGGCACATTGTTTTTTGGGCGTTCCAATATAAATAGTCTATGTGTTCGGATGTGACCAACTATAGCAAGCTTACGTAACGATGGCCATTCGCACGTATGTTAGGTAGTACAGGCGGCCTATATTTGTATGCATACAGTATTAAGAGAGCACTAATTAACGTAAAAGTTAGGTCTAGGTCTTTACCTCCACAAGATGTCATGACAATGAAAAAAAAAAAAATCATGGCGAGTGATCCAGACCGGTACCACGGAGGTCCACTCGGATATAACTTCGAGCCAAGAATGACCGAGGAACAATACGGCAAGTTAGCCGCCAGAATATCTAATGTTAGCGATAGGCTAGGCCTCACGTTAATGAAGGTGTGTTCACAAAATTGTTCAAAGTGTTTGTTTAATGAAGGCAGTGCTAGAGACATCATGGCCATTTCTACAAAGGCAACGAATGGTAAAGAGATCTTCAAAATTAGTAGGAAAATATGTAGCTAGCATATAGGCATACATTTGACAAGTACGACTGTAACACAACATGAGATGGAATGTGCCAACGTAACGTCATAATTTTCGAGTTAGCTAATAGGCTTGTAATTCCAGTTTGTGAAAATTTGTGTTTCAAAATTCGTCTCACAAATTCTATGACACAAAAATATGCATAAATACATTCAAAGGTATTTAAATATTCTTTTCTTTTTTAAAAAATACTTAGGGATTGTACCTGGACAATTCCTTTAATGTATAACATTTTTTTAAGCACTACACCAACAGTCAAATTAGGGTATAATCATATTGCACTGAAGTGTGGTGCTGTAAACATTCAGATCACACATCTCTAGGGATTGTCTGAACATCAGCTACAAGTAGTTTATTTTTATACATTTTCATTTATTTAATCTCTGTTAATATCAAATAACCTTGAAACAGTACCAAAAACAACAGGGTTCTTGTATTCCATTATGGGTAAAACATATAAGTCAAATATGACCTCCCTAGACATTTGCATTCTCCAGTTACAGCAATTACAAGGTTTTCAATCTTTGACCACAATTTACCTCAAAAGACCTTGGAATGGCACCAAAACCAATATGCTTCTTGTACTCAATGTGAGGAAGCTACATGTCAAGTATGACATTTGTGAAGGTTGGATTCTTGAGATAACGAGATTATGAACCGCTATGACATCCACACACCCACACATCCACTACGTGACCTTATAAATTCCTTATTTTTAGTCAAAATTCCCATGCACCAGTTTATATTGACCTATAATAAAAATGTTCATGCTATGTCACTTGTTGTTTAATAGAATAGTTAGCCATATGTCAACGCAACAAATTAAATGTAAATGCAATAGCAATATATGTACATAGATAGGATATATATGATTTATGATGGAGAAATGTTACAAAAGTACCCTGGGATCAAATTGTTTGCTTGGATGATGAAAATAATTGACTATTACACAAATGTACTAAGTGAATTTTGCTTTACAAACATACATTATCTGTCAATATTATACCATGAGCTCAAATGAGATCAGAAACAGGGTTTCTGTGGGTCTAAATTAGAAGTTATTTAGAAGATATAAAAGAAGAGTAAAACTCACTGTTATAATTAGGTGGTGATGATGGGATCGCCCCTATAAGAAAATAAATAGACATACAGATAGTGCATAAATTATCATATTTCTCCAGAAATATATCAGACAGATTGTGAACCAAAAAAATGAAGTAATAGTATTGAATTGGACGTGATACTGGCAAAGCAAAGTAAGGGCAGCCTAACTGAGATATATTGGGAATATTTCAAATATGATACAGTGGTAAGTGCTTTACACAGAGAAACTCTGTGATTTGCCTATAGCTAGTATCATGTCTGAGGTACTCTTTATGGGTATTGCCTAATCAAAGCTGATCCCTTCTTTTTGCCCTAATGTGTATTTCATTGGGTATTTATATGGATGGTGCTTTGTAGGTTAACCTAATATAATGTGAGCTGTCCAATTCAATTGGCCCTATATTATGGCTGAATACTTACTATACAATTATGATGGGTTGACTAACAGAAATATTTTATGTGATATGGTATTTCATTTGCACTTATATGAGTGACATAATCTCAGAATCACATGGGGATGGGGGAATTTTATATTTGCAATGTATTTTTTGGTTCTCCAAAACTTTCTGGGGTGGTCTTTTTCCAGGGAGCACCACCCCCTGACATCCCTCTGATTAGGGCCTGGTTGGGACTGTAACTTTATCATTATGCAGTTCATGAAACTTAATTCATCAAATACCGGTTCGAAATGTTTGATGTTGCAAGGTGAAAGTGCAGCTGGACTTATAATGAACATGTTTACTGTATTGCTGTATCAGATGCGCAGCACCTATATTCTTCATCTGACATAGAATGGGGCTGCCCGTCCGATGGAATATCAACAGAGGGGGCTGCCATTTAGGCCCTAGTAGTTGTAACCAAGACAGAGTAAGTGCTAACCAACATAAGCCTTTACGTTCTAGATTAATTTAAATTACAATGTATTCATCCTGGACAGTGCCCAGATTGAAACAAGAGCTTATAACCAGAAGGGCTAATACTCACGAAAGAAAAGAACATCTCATAGAAAGGTAAATTTGCCATCAATTGTTACAAAGTTTGATTAACTAGCCTAACATTCATTAACACTAACAACACTGACATTCTATACTCTATAGCCTAGGCTTGCTACTACTACTAGTATAAGTTCGTTCAGTACACAAATTATTTCGCAATGGTTACTTACACTCTGTAACACTAACAACACTGACATTCTATACTCTATAGCCTAGGCTTGCTACTACTACTAGTATAAGTTTGTTCGGTAAACAAATTATTTCGCAATGGTTACTCACTAATGACTCATAGTCTGATGCACAGCTCAGTTTAGGACCTATATGATAGCGCCCTCTGTTGATGTTCAAGAACGACGGGCAGCCCCATTGCAGCCAGCATGTGTGTATTTATTGGTTCATGCCACAATATTTGTCCACTGTACTAGGAGGACATGACAGGGGTGGCAAGTAAAAATTGCAATCAGGAAGAAACACATACAGGGGATTATTCATGTAAAACCAGGTTTATTATATATGTGTTAGACAATACATGCTTAATAATATCATCTAAAGATTTTGCCAATACATAAGTTAATAGCGCTGCGTTATTTGAATTTGACTGATATCAACTTCCCCTTTTAGGAAACAATGATGACAACTTGCTTACCACATATACACACAAATGTGGAATGCAGCACATACTGTATGGCAGATACAAAGTGAATCAGTTATGGGAGACATGCATGCTGAAGTCAGGTTCGAAAGCTGAACAAAAATAACATAACATTTTGAGCCATTGAAAGAGGATACCAAGATATTCAAGTTAAGAAACAATATTTACCCAAAATGAAGGTCTCAATGTGGTTGATATGCACACTGTTGGAAAAGTAGGGGAAAAAATTGGCACAAGTCATGTGATGTAATAATGGTAATACCACTTTTTAAACAATTTTTCAAAATTAAAGTCAGTTTACCACACAGATGGTCTGTTTATTACACATGCCAGCTACCAAAGTATTATTGATACCCCAATTAATAAAATTGTCTGACAAGACACTTGAACAATTTCTATTTGATCTTATACTATGCCAGATGCATAGCGAGAGAAACTTCAAATGCAACTATAAACACCTCAAATGTAACTATAAACACCTCAAATGCAACTATAAAAACCTCAATGAGATGGCATTCATGAATTTCTGGTAGCATTGGTAAAATCCATTGGGTAAAGTTGGCGGTTCCAACACGAATATGTTGTCTGGGCCTAGGCCTATATCACTATCACTAACGTTAGGTCTGTGCCTCAAAAATTCAGGGGTGTATGCGAATAATTTTCGCGATTTTGCCAAGTTATTCTAAAATCTAAGAAATTTTTCCAAGATGTTTCGGATAATGACTGGTATTTGTCACTTTTAACGGTCGAAAACTTAAGTGCATCAAGCACAATTTCTCGGTCTGTTTTGCGTGTAACTTATCAATAATACCGTCCTCAAAAAGTCACAGGTTGGTGACGTCATGCAATTTAAATGTTTTGATTGGTCTAA